>JAXCGZ010002005.1:15000-20000 GCA_037179515.1 Halocaridina rubra | reverse complement strand
AGAACATGCAAAGGCATTTCATAAATTGGTCTTGTCTCTTCCAAGAACAAACTTCGCCGTTAAGTTCACTGAGAACATTTCTACAAGGAAATTCCTTAACACGCTGAAAATGATGCAATATTCTCCCCTCCCTTGAATCTGACCCACTGCGACCATCTTAATTCCCCCCTTCCTTCCCAATCTTTTTTTCTTTTTCTTTTTATAATCAAGACACCTCTTTTCGTCATAATGCACACCTTCCAAAGCACCTTCGGTGCTCCCTACCTTTCTTCTTGCACGTATCCCCCATTCTCCCCACCTCTCTCTCTCTCTCTCTCTCTCTCTCTCTCTCTCTCTCTCTCTCTCTCTCTCTCTCTCTCTCTCATAAGTATATTTCCACTCCTTTCCTATGCACATTCCAATAAATAATTTTTTCGTTTTTGCGCCAAGAACACATGATACTCCCCCACACCCATATCTACCATCCACTACCTTCTCTCACATGATTCGTCTTCATATGATCTAAGTCAAAGCAAGACACCACCGGATCTAAACGGAATTTATATACAAATATTTAAGCGGTTACGAATGCAGACTCATTTATACTGGTACACTACGGTCATATATGCACACAAAGGTTATATATATATATATATATATATATATATATATATATATATATATATATATATATATATATATATATATATATATATATATATATATATATATATATATATATATATATATATATATATATATATGGCCAACGGCAATACCACGATGGGTACGCCGCTCTTTCGATCAGCGAAGGAATGCACCGTTGGGTCTGGTCAGTACTTGTATGGGTGTACACCAGGGAACGTCAGATGCTGTTGGGATACAAGAGAATCTTAGTGGTATAGTGCTTTATATTCGAGCACGCAGCGGGCGTTAGGAAGGGTATTTAAACTTAATTCCCTGGCATCTATCCATCTGTGTCCATCCCCAATTTTGGATATATATATATATATATATATATATATATATATATATATATATATATATATATATATATATATATATATATATATATATATATATATATATATATATATATATTCCCATTCGTATGTAACTTTCCATTACTTATATAATGTAATTCATATACGTCATTGACCTTGGCAAAGTAATGTCATTTATCTTTTTTCATGTTTGATGAATAAAAGTAACAAACAAGTAATCCATACATACAAGGTTGCAGTATTAGCAAATTATCATATAACCTAGTCGCTGCAGATTTTCAAAAGGCATTCTAATATGCAGAATAGATGTTATGAGGGTGGACATGGGGGTGTGTGGTGTGACAGAGGTGGACGCAGGGGATAAGGCGATATATAGACTATTGATCCACTGTAACGAAGCCGAGAGATATGATGATGATTCTAATATGCAAAATACAAAAGCTTTGTCTCTCAATACACGCATATCCAATCACTTCCTGAGACAACGTTATGCATATTCCCTCTGTTATCTTACACTACTCATCACAGCGGACAAATGTCATTATGCATACTTCCTTCTTTGACAGAAACGCATAAGGCTATACATCTGAATGAAAAAAACAAACATGAAATAGCTAAACATAAATATGCCGTCTGTCGGCTTTGCTATACTTGTAATTCGTTTTGTGTGCTCGACAAGAATATTTTACTGTAATGAAGAATATTCTTAATATTGGCTGAAGTACCAGCTCAATGCTGCTGAGATTCTTGCAATAAGATCAGATAGAAAAGAGCAAATTTCAGGATGTGGTCACTGGTATAGGACTTAGCACATTTAGGCCTTAAATTTATTGTCTGGTAATATCGCTTAATATTCAGTGCGATTTCCTGATTTAGTCTTTCGTACCCAATCTGTACTGGGATCTAATTTTGCCATAAACTCTATGACCAAATGCCATGTAAGAAAGACTTAAAATCCGAAGAACAGTCGGAAGAAGTCTTTTTTTTTTTTTTTTTTTTTAAATTTGATCACATGTTTTCTACGCATTTGTGTGTGAAGGAGACAATGTGGTATACATCAGACTACTAAATTGGAGTTCACACTAGACAGCGATGACATAACAAATACTAATTACGATGCAGGACTAGATTTCACTGGCAGGAACCTTCCATTCTGATCGTCAGTGCTGGGGAGAGGCTGTTTATGCAAGAATCTTTCTAGGAAATTGCTCAATTTGCTCTTGAAGACGTAAATATTTTTATAGTAGTAGACTAGACTCTAACTTTCCATGTGCATAAATGCAAGGTTACCACTCGTGAATAAAACCTTTCTCAACGAATGATAACCGTAACCTTTGTGTAGTCTTTAGTCTGTTAGTACTCATACCAAGGTCTTGGCGATTTGCCCAAAAGTATATAAATATAATATTCTTAATTTCCTCAAACTGTAATAGTTACTTATATGAATAAGTGAATTTCTGACATAGTAGAATATGTAGTCATTGCAATGATACCTTGGTTTCGGTTTTACGTCACGAACTCCCTTTTCTACAAAGGGCTAGGACGGTTGTCTTCTTGCGAAGGACTTGTTTTGGCAGATGTAATCGTTACCCTGAGCAAATACACCGACGAAATATAAAACATTCCTTCAAGCAAACCTTCAGTGGCTGCGAGTTTTACCATCCGTGTGGGGGGGAGAGGCACTTGCAAGATACTTTATTGCATGTCTGTTGCCATGCTGTAAGGGGTCACTTTTTGGCAGACTTTCTTCTTGTAGCCTATGCTACATAAGGATAAAACTTTTTATTTATTGTATTAAAAATGATATGAAATTCAAGGCCCTAGGGGAGAGAGAGAGAGAGAGAGAGAGAGAGAGAGAGAGAGAGAGAGAGAGAGAGAGAGAGAGAGAGAGAGAGAGAGAGAATTCTCTTGATTGTTCTGTATAAATTAAAAAAAAAGGAATTTGATATGAAATTCAAGGCCCTAGGGGACAGAGAGAGAGAGAGAGAGAGAGAGAGAGAGAGAGAGAGAGAGAGAGAGAGAGAGAGAGAGAGAGAGAGAGAGAGAATTCTCCTGATTGTTCTGTATTGTGTTGCCCGAGGACTACTCTTCTAAATAAAAACTAAAGTTACTCTCTCTAGCTTACTCGTACAGGCCGCCGACTTTAAATTCATTTTTAGTTCTTTGACACTGGAGCACAGTAACCTTTCGAACGTCAAATTTCATTATACTACTACTACTACTACTACTACTACTACTACATTTATTTCCATGGTCCCAAAAAGCGATACATTGTATTTAGCTCATTATATAATCTGTAGATACAGTATGAATTTCTAGCATACTTAACCCTTAATTTCCCTGTACAATCATTTAGAAGAAATTGATATTGTAAAAATTTAGAAATAGTTGGTTATATGTACAAACTAATTTGTGCACTATTTATGTTGAAATTTCAACTTTTTATAACGCGCTTTGATTGTGGCAAAAAATAATATATATTTGTTTTAATATTGTAAGTACCCATCTACAGTGTGATAAATCTCTTTTACTTCTTATTTTTAGTGGAATATACCACTAAAACTATATCCGAAAATAATTCAAATACTGTAAATGAATACGTGATGTGTTTAAAATTATGAAAATGAAATTACAACTCGCTAAAATGACACTTCAAAAAGCAGTGTTTTTATTTGTAAAAATGTCATATTTGTTATAATTTCCATTTACAATGTAGGGAATACAGTAGAAAAACAAACATATTAATACTTTTAAACTTTTATATTCAAACTAAATCAATAACCATGAAACATGATACTAAAATTTCCTGAATTAATGTTCCGCTGTGGCGCTAATACTAGATGGTAGAATTTACCAACAACAAAATGTCATCCAATATTTATATAGTTCGTACTCTTAACCAGTTGTCCTCGACTTGCCATAATGAAAATGCACTTGTCCTGTGAAGATGTAATTATAGATAATGTTATTTAGTGGAAGTGTTTTGTGTATTATAAACTTTTATTTTTTTGAAGTCGTAAATATATATTATCCTATCTCTCTCCCGTATCTGATTTAGCCATTCCGACTTGTTTTTTTAATAATTTATATTTTAAGTTTTGGGTGTGATAATGAAATAATCAATTAAGATTCACCGTGGAATGTCAACCCTTATTATTTATTTATTTATTTTTTTTAACTTTTACCCCCTGACTTTTTTTTTTAAACAAGATGTATTGCTTTACAGTCGCAGTGAGAAGGAAGGGACATATACAAGGTCTAGGGACCCCCCCTACTAGTGAGGTTTGTCATAAGGGTACAATACAATAAGAGTATTTATGGGTACTTGACTTGCATATTTTGCAGAGCACATGTGTTGATACTCTCATTCCTTTCTCACATATTTAATTTTTCTTTCTTGATGCCTTTTTGGTGCTCTGCATAAAAGTTTTATGATTTTTAGTGCATCTCATTTTTAACTTATTGGCAAAATAACCCTCTTTACGTGGTTGGCTTTGCGTTACATACGAATGACAAGCAAATAAAACGCGCTACTTTACTGTGCGATCTACCGGAACATTTACACAATAGCCTAAATATCTACGAACATTAATATTCAATAACATGTAGTTTGTTATTTATGAATCATCATCATTCTAATGATTAGGTTAGGTTAGGGTACAATAGACTACAGATAGTGAGGTAGAATGCACCCTGAAGTTTAGGTCTAGATTTGATTAGATAAAGGAAATCTGTGCTTCTGATTTGAGATTAGTCGTATGTTTTTGCTGTTTGGCACTGTCTCCTCAGACCTGGGACTGAATGTGTTGTCTTAATTTTGTTAGCTTTTGTTGTGAGGTATGAGTGAGGATATTAAACTTCAACTGCGGTAAATTTGATCATAAATTATTGATGCATTTCAAATTTACTTCATTATTATTATTATTATTATTATTATTATTATTATTATTATTATTATTATTATTATTATTATTATTATTATTATTATTATTATTATTATTATTATTATTATTATTA
>JAXCGZ010002005.1:2500-5000 GCA_037179515.1 Halocaridina rubra | reverse complement strand
GACTCGAGAGGCTTGAAACTTATTGAGAGCTCTTAAAGGGGGGTTTAACGGTCAAACGGTTCGCCGAACGCGGTTCGACAGACATGTGTTTGAAGTGATGTTCAAACGTGTGAACGGGGTATTTGGTTGTCGAACACGTTCCGTGTTCGACAACCAAATACCCCGTTCACACGTTCGAACATCACTTCATACACTTGTCTGTCGAACCGCGTTCGACGAACCGTTTGACCGTATAAACCCCCCTTTAATCATGAAGTGAAAAGGCTGATTAAAGCGAGTTCAATTTCTCCGAGAGGCATTCGGAATCCAGCCATTGTGCCCCAGCTCCAACCTGTGTGTGTGTCCACTACCATACGAATATTCTCAATCTCATTACTTTTAATACCTTCCTTTGTGAGAGATTTATTCCTGTCTCACTGGGTGTTCATAAAACTTTAGTCAGATTGTGAGCAGTGGTCTGCCGTGTTACTTAACTCGTCAGGCTTTATTGAGTACACCAGTGGGGACAAGGGAATTAAAAGAAGACCCAGGAGTAAGATATATAGGCATCAACAACACCTAGTTCTTATTCATGAGATCTCGAGTTCGATTTCCCATCCCAGCTATGATGACAGGGTCTGCCACAGTTGATATACCATTTCGGTCTCCTTATGTACAAGTGGCTCTGTTTGGCTCTGTTAGGCACTATTACCTCTGCTTCGCATGAAAATGATTCACTACATGGACAAGTAGATGGTTCAGTGACATAGGGAACTGACCTTGAATTAGATTGAAGGATAATAACCTTGTGAATTGGTATGTACTGTTAGAGAGAGAGAGAGAGAGAGAGAGAGAGAGAGAGAGAGAGAGAGAGAGAGAGAGAGAGAGAGAGAGAGAGAGAGAGCATGTGCAAAACAGGATTAGCTTCCTCCGTTCTCCTCTAAATGTTTTTTTCCGTTTTGCGTATTAGTATTAACTTAGTTTACATTATCGGCAGCATTACCATGTTCATATAGGGTCGCTGTTCCTCACTGTCCTTTCCGATTCCAACCCACTTCATTCTTTCGGTTCTCATATTCATATGGGGTCACATTTTATCACTAGCCTCTTGGAGACGCTTTTATTCATTTTAAGCCCAGGGCGAATACCCTCTCTGCCACCAACCCTCTCCATTCATCCAGTTTCCATATTTATATTGGGTCACTGTTTATTGCCAGCCTCCTGTAGACCATATGGTGGTTTCAGCTCATCATTTTATGGCCTGATACCTACCCTGACACTAACTCCTTCCATTTATATGGGTTTAAGACTTGCACTGAGATTCTCTGGCTCTCTTTCCCAGTGGTTGGACCAATTTGTTTTCGATCATTATCGTTATAAACTATCATGTTTGCGGTGTTCATAGTGATCATGATCATTATCATTATGAGTATGCCATGTGTTTCCTCAACAAGGGTGATCAGGTACACGCTGCCAATGATTATAACAGGTGTAGCTCAGAAACAGGTGACTGGACAACTGTTATGTGATCGGAAAAGGCGAATGTGAACATGAACAAACATTAAGCCACGTTGCATCATCCCTAATTATGTGCAAACGTTGCACTGCAGTCTGTCTGTCTGTCTGTCTCTTTGAGAATGCTTTGACTCCTACATATGGGCTTGCGACTTTTTTGTTTGTTTATATATATATATATATATATATATATATATATATATATATATATATATATATATATATATATATATATATAGAGAGAGAGAGAGAGAGAGAGAGAGAATTAACTCAGGTTTAGGTTGGACTTATCTTTCCAGAACCCTCTCTTATGCCTTGACTCTTAATGGGAAGAAAATAGGAATGTGGGTAGAGGGCTTCCCAAACCCTTCTTTCCATTGTGTAGTGTTTTGTCATTTTTTGCCCTTTTGGGTGTCGCTGTTACTCCCCATTGTGAGTTGGACACAGACAGGTTGGAGCTGGTCGCCGGTCTGATACTTCGCGAGTCGAGTACTCTAACCACCGCTCTACCGCGTACTGTAGTATACTATATGATAATAAATTATAATGAAAATGCAGTTACTCTGTACTGGGAATACGGGTACCTTGATGATTCCAGACAATTGTTATCTATATCTTGTAAATTGAAGTATCTGTCTTGGTAGGTTAATATTCTCCTATCCCTGAGTAGTCACTGTGGCTCAAGCGGTAGAGTCCGCGAGTCTGAGGCGTCAGGTCGAGGGTTCGCGCCCCGTCGCGGTCTGAGGTTAACAAGAGCATGCACTCACGGTAACGATTACATCTGCCAAAACAAGTCCTTCGAAAGAAGGCAACCGTCCTAGCTATTGGTAGAAAAGGGAACCCGTGACGTAAAACCGGAACTATATATTTTGCTAGCAATATCATTGTATTCTGCTATCACTATTTATTCTGTTATCACCATTTATTCCTATTCAGAGACAGAGTGATATGTAATAGCTTCTCTTTACATATATATATATATATATATATATATATATATATATAT
>JAXCGZ010002004.1:135000-140715 GCA_037179515.1 Halocaridina rubra | reverse complement strand
GTAGAGAAGGGGAAGGGCTTTCAGTCTTTCTCTTTCTTTTCCTTCCAAATTTATCTTCCATTATATGGCACTGTGTTTATGTGTATGTATGTATGTATGTTCAGGTTTATATGTGTACGTATATGCGATTAATTACATGCACTTTCCTTTGCTGTGTTACCCTCAGATGACAATGATGTGTATGAGTATGCATGGATGCGTCTTTATCTGTGATAAGGACGAATAACTCCTTTTGCTGAAATGAATACCACAATCTCTCTCTCTCTCTCTCTCTCTCTCTCTCTCTCTCTCTCTCTCTCTCTCTCTCTCTCTCTCTCTCTCTCTCTCTCTCTCTCTCTCTCTCTCTCTCTCTCTCTCTCTCTCTCTCTCTCTCTCTCTCTCTCTCTCAACAGAACATCAAGCGTCCTTTTTAAAGGGTCGTATAGCTCCTATGAACGGTTTGAACTGGGTACTCCTCAGGGGGGTGTGCTAAGTCCTTTTCTATTCAATATCCTTATGCATCGTCTACTCTCCCTCCTTCCTGTCATCCCCGGTACTACAGTTACCTGCTATGCGGACGACATATGCATCCACACGACCTCAACTCACGACCTTCAGCACATGCTCCATGACTTTTACGTGTCTGCTACCTCCTGTGGCCTTATTATCTCCCCAGAAAAAAGCAGGATTTTTACTTCACGCAACTGCAGAGCACTGCCCGCATTCGCCATGGGTGGTAATGTCATCCCTCACTGCACACAGTACACGTATTTAGGTGCACCTGTCCGGATCACCCCAGCTATACCTGCTCGTCAACGAATTCATCCCTTTGTGAAGAGCCTTCTTGACCGTCTGGAGCCCCGCTTTGCACCTGTCAAGTGGCTTGCCAACAATGCTGCAGGAGTCTCCATCCCAGTGGCGAGGACCCTCTACATCCTACTACTTCGGTCAGTGGTTGACTATCTGTCTCCTGCCTTGTGTCAACTTCCTAAACCAGCTCTCGAGCCACTTGAAAAGTTCCAGAATCGAGTCATGAGATTTATCTTGGGATGTTCTCTCTCTACCCGTATTGTGAGTATGCAGTTGGAGCTCAACTTACCCCCTCTTGTGGAGAGGATTTATGCCAATGTGTCCTATTTTACTGTTAAGTGTCTTCACTACCCCTTTCTTGCTCCGTACTTCTCTGCTGTCATGAGGACGTCCCTTGATCCAGACGCACCCAGGCTCCCACTTCGAGCAGGAGGTCATAACCTTATCAGGGTGGTAAGTGACATTCTCCGTGGCCTTGACATCGACCTGCCAGTGCAGGCGGCTGTCCCAGATTTACCACCCTGGCGTGTCCCCCTCCCCGCTGTCACATATACACCGACCTCGAAGGATGTCTATCCCCCCTTGCAGAGACAGTTAGCTCTGGAGACTATCGCTGATGTATCCACGTCTGTCCCTGCAGCACACCACGTCTATGTTGATGGTTCTGTGCAAGCAGATGGGAGGGCGGCATGTGCTGTGTTTTCCCCCACCATGGAGCCGCCTGTGCCGGCTGATTCATGGATTGGCCGTAGACTACCCACCTCGTCGAGCTCCACCTACTGTGAACTGAATGCCATCTTGGATGCCGTGACTCTCCTTGTTCGACGACGAGTGAATGGGGTAATAATTTGTGACTCCCAATCGGCCCTACAAGCCCTATCCTCGCCAAGACCTATCTGTGGCCGTGCTGTGGGAGATATACTATGTCGCCTCGCAGCCGCTCGGGATGCTTCTCTTGTTGTGTCATTTGTGTGGACTCCATCCCACATTGGGCTGACTGGCAACGACACAGCGGATCGTCTTGCCAAGGCGGCCTGTATGCTGGATGGGCATGCTGTGGACGCTGAGCCCTCCCTCCGATGCCTACGTAACATCATCTACTCAGCTGGGTTTGCCATGACGGTCCAGCGCAGGGACACGGAGAGGGCCAACAGTGTGTCCATACAGCACCATGATCACTTCCTTCACAGTCGCTACAAGTATCGCAGACGCGGGTTAATGGTGCGGAAAAACAATGTAGTTAGTGCTCGGCTCAGAATGGGGTATCGGCCTTTATGGCAGGTCTCCCAGACTCTAGATATGCCACAGTACACCTCCTGTACATTATGCGACCGAACTAATGCTAACACTCTTGACCACTATTGTCTTCAGTGCCCCGCAGTGAGAGATGTTTTACCACGAGGTCAGAACTTAATACAGATCTGCTCATTTTTACTTAATGATGACAACCTTGATGTTATTCTTGCTCGTTTTCCTCACTTTGGTGGCCATTAATTATATTGAATTATACATATATTTTCTGTATGTTGCTATATAATTCTGTTTGTGCATTCTGCGTTTCTCTGAGCTTTACTTTTGCATATAATGTACTCTGTGCTGCCATTCTGTGAGTTGTGTGTTAGTATGCAGCAATGTTTTATCAATATGTACACCTCCCTGTAAACCATGTTCAATTCTTGGTTTTATATCCATTTGAAGCATTATTTGTATGAACTCATGTAATGTCTGACGCCTTGGCGCAATAAATTAATAAAATAAAATAAAATAATCTCTCTCTCTCTCTCTCTCTCTCTCTCTCTCTCTCTCTCTCTCTCTCTCTCTCTCTCTCTCTCTCTCTCTCTCTCTCTCTCTCCTTGATATGTACGGCTATGAAGCCCCAGTGGTGTTTCTATTGCTCATCTAATTAATGCACACATATATATATATATATATATATATATATATATATATATATATATATATATATATATATATATATATATATATGTACCTACTTATTATTCTAACCTGAAAATTGTTATTCTATATCTGCTTCAAATTGTCTGCAGTAGTACTGTTGAAAAGTGAAATGTAACTTAAATGATAGCACTCAACAAGGGCTATTGAAAATATTGTTACAATTATTACTCTTCAAGTACTCTTTAATTATTACACTATATTTATTATTAATTACTTGCTATGATATTTAAAATTAATTGCAAATTCTATTAGTATGTTATTTATACATAACCAAATAGATTGTAATGTTTATCAACTGCAATATGACTGGGAGTGCCCATGTGCACATGTCCCCATGTACAGTTATCTGAATAAATAAAAAAAAATTAAAAATAAGTGTCCTTAAGACTTTATTCTGAGTTTCCTCAATTTCCGTTGGGATTATGGAGGAGGGCTTCAGCATGGTAATCCTTAACCCAAAGAGAAGACGTTCTCCAGCATATAGTCATTAGATATTTTAATATTCGTTAATATGCCTCTATCTGAGTGTGGGGACATGTGCACGCTCTTCGATATACAAATGCTTACTCTGTCATTATTTAATATCTCTCTCTCTCTCTCTCTCTCTCTCTCTCTCTCTCTCTCTCTCTCTCTCTCTCTCTCTCTCTCTCTCTCTCCAACCCTCTCTGCTCTATCTTTGTTATCTCTCTGTTTATTCATCTATGTCTGTGGAGATAAAAATTAACAAGAAACATGAAACTTTCTCCTTATTCCTACTGACATAGTGTCGAAAGTATCATAACTTTTTCTTTCCTTATACTTCATATATTTATTTTGTCTTTTTGTACTTACTGTAGAGTTTTGCCATTTTCTGTATTTTTTATTTTATTTTTATTGTTAAATATATTTTAGTTATTTATTCACTTTTTAGAATTGTATATTATTTTTAATATATATATTTATTGTAAAGATTTAATTTTTTTTTTTTTTGCGAAGATTTAAAACGATCCTTTTTTTTAATTTCGTCATCATATCTTTTCTTTATCTCTATTTCATGTATTTAAATTAGTCGCCGTGGCTCAATCGGTAGCGTCTCCGACTCTGAGGCGTCAGTTCGATTGTTCGCGCCCCGTCACGGTCTGAGGTTAGCAAGGGCATGCACTCAGCGTAAGGCAACCGTCCTAGCCCTTGGTAGATAAGGGAGTCCGTGACGTAAAACCGGAACAACAACTTTCATTTATTTAAATATTTATGTCCAGTGTATTTGCTGTTTCGCTCCTTTATTTGTTCTTAATTTATTATGTATCTTTTTGTTTATTACAACGTTTATTATTTTCTATTTCCTGTCCATTTGTTGTCCTTGTTCGGTGAGCTGACTTATTATTATATCATTCTTTTATATTGTCTTTTCTCACTTAGTTATTTGTTTATATATTCTTCATTTTATTTATGCTTCTTTCTTGACGTTTTCTGTTTTACAAAAAGGTTTTTTTTTGCATTTCCTCTTTGAAGTATTTTCACTCTAAGTTCTTTATTGTGCCATCGTTACTTTGCCTCTTGAACTTGATTGAGTTCTAATTTACTTCTATGATGCCATGATGGTGCCACTTCTAATAACGATTTGATTCGCCGTTTTATGTCACCATTTATCCCCACTCGAATGGGGGGTGTACGCAAACAGATTGGAGATGGAGGATCAATGCTAGATGCCCTACCTAATGCCACACGGTGGGATCAAACGAGGGTTTGTCGCCGAACGCTCTAACCTCTGTGCTACCGCGGTTATCAGTAAGGATGAATTAACTTGTTTTATAGGTTTTTCTTTTCGCTTTTCTGTATTATATATATATATATATATATATATATATATATATATATATATATATATATATATATATATATATATATATATATATATATTTTGTATGTAGGTCTTCATTACTTTGACTATTCTTTCTGCCTGTGTTTTCTTATTGTTTATCTTGTTTTTATTTCTGCCTTATCCTTAAGCTGATACTTTTTTCTTTCTCAATTTTTTTATGGTGCCATGTCCCGAAGAGGGCAATTTTCTTTGCCTGTCCCGATGTCGCACTCGTAAATAAATAATTCTACTGTACCTCTAGAGTCTTTTATTTTATACAATCACGTTTAATAGCGCCTGACAACATAAACAGAAAAAAAAAAAAAACTTTTTTTTCGTTGACACTACCAGCGTTTGGCTCCCGTTTTCTGCGGTGCTCCGAGACAAAGGCCTGATCGATAAATTTGCGCGGGAACCAATGGCTTCCACCATAATTGTCAAAGTCTTACTCGCCTGTCTCCAGCGCTTCGTCTCCCAGTGATTTATCCACGACAGATGGGGGCACCAGGCACTCACACACAAACACACACACGCACACACACTCACGGGGAGTTACGATCTTTCCCGTAAGCACTATTAGGTAATTACACCTTCATACTTGCATATATACACATGTACTAAAGAGAATATGAGAGAGTGAGAATAAAGAGTGGAGAAAGAAGAAAAGGGAGATTCATTGAGTTTGGTTGCTAATGTTGGTTAAAATATTCATCCATACATACATTCCTATATACATACATTACGCTCTAAAAGTGAGTGAGAAGAGTGGGGAAAAGAAAAATGTAATGAAATAAGAGAGAGAGAGAGAGAGAGTTTGGTTTCTTTGTGTTGAGATACAAGGTGCAAACTCAGAATTTTGATATATATGTAATTTATACACAGAAAAATGAATTAGAAAAGATTGAGAGAGAATGAATGGGTTATTATGTTTTCGTAAAACGTAGCATTTATGAAAATATTATATATACATTTAGAAATATACGTAAGCGCAGTTTGAATAGTAACAAAAATTAAATTAGTTTCCAATTTTCACTAGGAATTAATTCAGAAGCTTTAATGCTACTATATGATATGAGAATATGCAGACGAGTTGGTTTGTTCTGTAAAATGAGAGGGAGAAAAAAGAG
>JAXCGZ010002004.1:90000-130000 GCA_037179515.1 Halocaridina rubra | reverse complement strand
ATACCCAATCTAATTTAAAATCTTCCTCCTTGGGAAAAGGGCAAGAATAAGCCCTCCGTGTTCCCTTGCATGTCTTAAAAGTCGCTTAAATGGTGCGAAGGGAGGGGTTTGGAAATCCCCTTCTCTACATTCAGCCACCTCCTTTATAAGGGGAAATATGGCTTTTGTATATTATTATTATTATTATTATTATTATTATTATTATTATTTTTATTACTCTTTATTATTATTATTATTATTATTATTATTATTATTGTTATTATTATTTCACAAGCCACAATTGACTTATTATTATTATTATTATTATTATTAGTAGTAGTAGTAGTAGTAGTAGTATAACTACTACTATTACTGCTTTTACTACTACTACTACTACTATTACTACTACTACTTTATGACTCCAAATTTCATTGTACATACTTTTCTTCTTTCGTATAAATATACAAAACAGTTTATTTGAAGGAGATTGAGTTATTTTTCTATTTTTTACTGCCAGACCTCTGTGCCGAAGCTCTCCCCCTCTCTCTTTCTCTCTCATTTAATCATTTAACACTGCATAATTTACTACTCGAGATATTAAGATTTTGACATTTGAAACTGCAGCGCTTGGAGAGTATTCCACCGTAGACTCCACGCATCTAATGGTTTATTCACTAATCCAACTGGGATAATAGGTGTTACCACGCTTATGGACAATCTCTACCCTGTTCATCTAATCTGCGGAAGTGGATTTGGGGGAAAGTGCACAAGCCTCAGTTGAGAGTCGAATCTTGGACCTCCTGGGTAGCACGCCAGATCACTTTTCATTGAGCTACGATAGATTCGTTTTGAGAGAGAGAGAGAGAGAGAGAGAGAGAGAGAGAGAGAGAGAGAGGAGAGAGAGAGAGAGAGGGCTGGTTTACAAGGTTCTAAACTTTGGGCTGTTAATAAAATCTAATGGTTGACCATTACATATCAACAACGATCAAGACGATTGTTGGAAGTCTCATGAGAAAGAGACCACAACATGTTTTGCTCTTAGCAGCCTTCTTCTTCTCTCCACTTTTTATAGAACCTCAAGACCCTTAGATGGGATCAACACTGGTATGGAAGTTTGCCTTTTATTATGCATATCATTAGGGTCGACTTTCCCTTATGGGGGGAAGAGGTTGTCAACGAAGCGTGGGAATCTGGTCATGTAGTTATAAGCAAGGAATGACCAGATCCAATAGGTGTGTCGAGCATGTTATAGAGCTAATTAGGGGGCTCAGAATGGATTTTATAAAATGCCTTACTTTAAAGAATGCTGTTTCTGCTCTATCATGAATAATAATAATTGTTGGCCACCGTGTTCGTGTTTGACTTTCAGCTAGTTATTTTTAAAGGCTAAAACACATATGAATACTTGAAAATTGAATTTCGTTAAGGGAGGAAACAGTCAATGCTAAATGTATTCATAGCTTTTATGACATATATAATAAATGTCAGCAAGTAAAAGTATTAAATCGATCAGGAGACGGGGTATTTTGAGCATAGTGCTCTTTCCCGTGAGCAAAATTAGGTAAATAGTTTTCAAATCTTTTTGTGACTGCTAAGTATAGCAAGAACACTAACAAAAATATTGACTTTTCCCGTGCTCATATAACGATATTATTTACTATACTTATTTATATGTTTAACATTTATGCCATTTCGGTGATATTAAGAATATTTATAAATAACTTCATGATGTATATATACATATATATCGATGCCGTTATTTCTTGTTCATTTATCCCTCCATAACAAAATGTTCCCTCCTTTGCAGCGGCATCCCCTATGTCTTCACGGAACTTTCCACCATCGTTTTGGAACAGTAACTACCAGAGTCCAGCCTCCTCTTCGTCTTCCAGACCCCCGAGTCTAGCGGGTCACTTAGCGGGAACATCGCCAGCTGACCTCTACGATCCTTACCATGGGGGACTCCACTCCCTTCAGCCTCCAGCACCAGATCCATGGGCAGCTTATTCATTATCATCACAGGTGAGTTATTTACCTCCTTAATCCCCCAGATCCAACCCGTCTGTGTCCACCGCTATCTGAATGGGGATTAATAATGACATAAAATACAGCAGAGTAATAATATATTTTCAGTTTTATGTGTCACGATAAAGCCCCCATTCAAACTTGGATGAACTCAAACTGGTTGTCGCTGCTGGATTAAAGCTAGACACCCATCCTAATGCTCCGCGCCAAGATCAAAGTCGCATTGTCAGGCATATTCCTTCCTACCCGAGTCACGCACTCTGCCACTGAGCTACCACGGCCCCCTAGTAGAAAATGATAAAAATAATAATGATGTTAATAACTTTTTATCTACGTGGTCATATCCTCTTGCCGTGAGCTGGGTGAACACTGCTGAAGAAAACAATATGGCTGTGTGGCTTCAACATACTCTGTGAGTCATTTGCCCCTTCCATCAGTTATTCTGTCTAGGAAAGAACTTCAAAGGCTGGGATTGCATGTTCGTTCCCCTGTCCCCTTAAATTAACCCATATGATACTGAATGAGGGCAGATATCTATCTCTCCCACCACATAGAATATCTGTTCTACTCACCTCCCACAACAAAGGGGAATATTAAGGTAGAATTCGTTTTCCCAACTACGGGAAATATCTTTTTTTTCACCTTCCACAACACAGGGAATACTAAAAAAAGATTCTTTCTCCTCCACCACAGGAAATATTCTTTTTTTCACCTCCCACAAAACACTGAATGAATTTGTTTAGTTTTTTTTATGAATGACACTGGGCCAGACAAGAAAACTGCCCCAGTCAATAAAGGCCCAGGCACGAAGAAACATTAAGACAAAGGAAAAGAGAAAGGTTACAGTCAAGGGTGAGATGGTGTAATGACACATAATGGAAAAGGACAGACTGAAAGAACTGTCAAAGTACTGAGGACCTAGAGATAAGGCAGGATTAATCCCTGAGATGATGATAGATCCGCTTTTTGAAGGAAGATAGGTTATACGAATTAGGAAAGACAAAAGGAGGAAGAGAGTTCCAGTGTCTGGAGATAGAGGGGAAGAAGCAGTCACTGCACCGACCAATCCGTGAGCTACAAATCTCCACACAGTACCTATGAGATGAGGCCGCTTGGCGAGTGTTATGTGGCCTCTGGAGTGGGGGAGAGATGCAACTCGCCAACTCATCAGAGCAGCGATAGAAAACAGAAATGGGTGATACCTTACGGTGAAGAGAGAGAGAATTCAAATTACAAGTAAGAGAAGGATTATTAATGAGACTGACTGCCTTAGATTCAACCCTATCAACGAGATAAGTATAAGAAGAAGCACCCCAGATGTGTGAGCAGTATTCTCAGCAGGGACGGATAAGACCTTTTTAGATTTTAAGTAACTGTAATGACGAAATTGAAACAGAATCCCCATTTTTTTGGATGCAGATTTAGAAATTTGGATTATGTGATCCTTCCAAGACAAGTCAGAGACTATATGGATTCCTAATATGTTGATAGAATTAAGAGGGTAAATTTCGTTAGTTTCGAAGACATTAGGGTTATCAGGAGGAGAAGATAAAGAGATAGCCAGAAACTGTGCCTTGGAGGCATTAGATTTAACTAAATTTTGAGTGCCCCACTCAGATACCCTCTGCAAATCGGAGTTGAGAGTAGAAGAAATTGTGAAGCGAGACTGATAATAAGTAACAGATGAAGGTTGTGAAGAAAAGGCAAAGGAATAATGAAGGGTACAATCATCAGCAAAGGCGTGAAGAAGAGAGGAATATGGGGACTGAAGATCACTGATGAAGAGAAGGAACAGAACAGGTGAAAGAACAGAGCCCTGTAGAACACCACTGGTAACAGGGAAAGGGCTAGATGTTGCACCGTCAGTAACCACAGATATAAAACGGTCAGAAAGAAAACGCATTTAGTCCCCATTTAGGGGTAGAAATTAAGGCTGGATGCCCTTCCTAACCCCCTGCCTATACTTCGAACGTGGGTCTGTCACCTCTCAAGTCAAGCACTTTGCCACTACAGTGGTCCCCCTATTTGCCAACAGCATCTGGCGTTCCCTGCTGGACACTCATCCATGTACTGCTCAGACCCAAAGGGGCTTAACCTCGATCATATGAAAAGCAGCGTACCCAGCACGGTATGACCGTAGGTTCCCACAACACAGAGGATACTAAGCTAGAATGCATCCTCCCCCACCACAGGAAGTATTTTTTTCACTTCCCACAACACAGGGAATACTAAGGAAGAATTCTTTCTCCTGCACTACAGAAAATATTTTTTTCACCTTCCACAACACAGGGAATATGAAAGGAGAATTCTTTCTCCTTCACCACAGGAAATATCTTTTTTCTCCTCCCACAACACAAAGAATACTAAGGTAAAATTGTTTCTCCTTCTCCACAGGAAATATCTTTTTTACATCTCCCACAACACAGGGAATACTAAGGGAGGATTCTGTCTCCCCATCTCAGGAAATATCTCGGGTTTTTCACCATCTACAACATTAGATACGACGGTAGGATTGAGTCTTCCTAACCATAGGGAATAACTCTTCTTCACCTCCCACAACTGGGCATACTAAGGAAGCATTGTTTCTCCCTCACCACAGGAAATATCTTTTTTTTTTTTTCACTTCCCAATACACTGGCAATCCTAAAGGCGTATTCTTTCTCCTTCCCCGCAGGAAATAACTTTTTTTTCACCTCTCACAACACAGGGACTACTAAGGGAGAATTTTTTCTCCCACCCCAGAGAAAATATCTTTTTTTTTCCTTCTACAACATAAAAAATACTAAGGTAGGATTCCTTCTTCCATACCACAGGGAATATATATATTTTTTTCACTTCCCACAACTCAGGGAATACAAAGGTAGAATTCTGTCTCCCCTACTACAGGAATTAGCACACTTTGTCTCTTCCCACAATGCAGGGAATACTAAACCAAAGTTCTCTCTTTCATCGCGGGGAATATCTCTTTTAGTCTCCCACTACAACACTGGGAATAAAGGTAGAAATTCTTTCTCCCTGACCACAGTGAATATCTTGTTGTTACCTCCCACAATACAGGAAATATTAAGAAAGAACCCCCCCTTCCTCACTGCTAGAGATAATAATGAACAATAATCAATATAAATTGTAAGCCTTTTAAAGGCTTACAATTTATATTGATTGGTCCAGCAGCATCTCGTAACTAATATTGTATCATTATTGGACTGCAGGAGTACAAAAGTTAGTGCTCAGCTCAAAAAGTGACAAACCCATGTTTGATACCATCTTGTGGCATTCGATGGGGGATAAAAATAACATAAAATACCGCAAACAACCCATGCTAGTGGGTAAGAAAGAATTCCCTCCTTGTATTAACTCCAGTTCACAAGGTGATATTAAAAGCGATAGAATAGTTGGCAAACCACCCTTCCCGTGTGTTGTATCAAACCACTTAACAGCTGCTAAGGTGAGGTGGGCAGAGATTATTGTAACATTTGCTTCCTCAATTGTCAACCCTTCTAACTTCAAAGATACAGCGTTGTATATATTTAACAGAACTTGCCTGAATTTTTGAAGATATTGTCATTGTAGCTGGGGACTCAAGCCCTACCGAATGTCCCACGGTGGGCTCGATCGTGGGTTCGTCACTCCAGGGTAGAGTGCTCTGACATAGTGCTACCACGATCCCCATTCATAATGTGTGACAGAGAGCGGCTTCTATTTTTATTATATAATATACTCTTGTAAATATTTCAGGCGTATGGTCATCGCAGTGTAGCACATGATGTTTACCAAGCCGCCATGTCTTCAGTGCCATCCTCGTCCAGACCATATCACCAGTATTCCTCACTTTCCTTCCAGCCACACCTTGCCAGATTACCTGGAGTCACACCCGTTGCCTCACAGGTTAGTGGTTAAAGATGGGTTTATTAAAAAATAAAAATATCGATTTCGCTTTTATTAAAAATTAAATAAAAATAAACTATCTCAGTTCATATAGGATTCAGATTATGCCTGTTGAGCTTTACACCTCATTGCTAATAAATATTGTAAAGTTCTTTTGCATTTCATGTGTCACCATTAATCTTCATTCAAACGGGAGTGGATACAGGTTGGAGCAGGGAAATAAAGGCTGGTCTAATGCAGATTGTAGTGTGTGCTCTGATATATTGGTCAAGAAATTTTTATCAAAATATATTTGTGCTCTTGGCCCTTCTTTTAATAAAAAAAGAAAACCTCTTATTGATTTCCTATTGACCTCATCTGAACATACAGCATAAGAACTAGCACAGAATGTAAGGTATTTCTGAAATTTACACAGTACTTTCTTCTCGTAACTTTAGCAACAGAGATTTCTTGATTTGGATACATGCATTTTGTAATGCAACTTACGTATGCAAAAATATATGTTTGTACAAATAATCGAAATGCCTCGGAGTCCTTACATTTGTATAAATGTTTAGATAAACGTGACAATGCTCGCAAGGTCAGGTGCTTGATACCTTGAAGCCTCAAATAATCTTATTCTTCCTCTCTCACTGCTCCCATTCCAACATCTTTGTGCTGTCAGGGTTCCTGATTACACCCCTCCTTAGTCCTCTGGTTTGCATCTCATCTCTCAGCTCTTTTTCCCTGAAATCCTCATTCACACAGTCCATCCACCCACCAAAATTTTGGCCTTCCTTTTTTCCTCCTATTTAAGCATTCCATCACCCTCTTGCCCGTGTAGTCATCATCATATCTATTCATTAAATGTCCATACCGCTGCAGTCTCTTTTCTTCAGTTTCTATTACCACATCCAATAATCCTATCATTTATAATTTACAGATGCCAATGGCAAAGCCTGACAGTTGGGGTGCACGATACCATGAGGCTTTCAGTAACCCAGAATTAGCACATGGGCTCGACACTAATTATGCAGCAGCACATTACCCAAATGTTCCAGGTATGTCAAGTCTGTAAGTCTCATTAAGTATCCAATGGTTTTTAGATTTGAGAAAAATTCTGACTGTTATCTAAATTCAACTAATTATAACAACCAAGTGGTTTTGTAGCTGATATTACTTTTAATATTCAAACATTAATTCAATGAACAACACTAAGATGGCTAAAACCAGATTAAATTACTTTGTTATTTTTACTACATCAGCATTGTTTTATGTTTCATAATCATTCCCCATTTAAATGGGGATGGATACATACATGCTGGAGCTATAAAGAGGGTTAGGGCTAGATGTCCTTCCAAATGCCCCACAATGGGATTAACCCCATAGTCGCTTCCTGATTTGAACACACTACTGCCGAGTGTAGTCCCAATACTCTTAGCACATACAAAGTGGAAAATATGAAATTTTTCAGAATTATTAAATATCACTCTTGACTCTAAGAAAACAAATAATATCTATTCTTGGATAGGTACTTCATAGCATTACCAAGGCTGTGTAACACTCGCCAACAGCCTCATATCACAAGTACTGTGTGGAGTTTTGTAGCTTGCGGATTGATTGGTGCAGCAACTGCTTCTTCCCATCCACTTCCAGACTCTGGAACTCTCTTCCTCCTTCTGTCTTTCCTAATTCTTAGAAGCTACCTTCCTTTAAAAAACTGATCTATCATCATCTCAGGACTTAATCCTGCCATATCTGTAGGTTCTCAGTACTTTGACAACTCCTTCGGCCTGTCCTTTTTCCATTGTATATCATTACGTCGTCTCTGCCATATCCTTAACATTTCACTTTTTCTTTGTGCCAGGGCCCCTATTGGTGAGGACAGTTTTCTTGCCTGTCTCAGGGTCACACACAAAAAAAAAAACTAGGAATGCTTTTAACAAAATGCATAGTACTGTCATATATTGTATTGAAAAACTTAAAATATGTTATTCACATTATTAATATTATTCACCTAAAAGTATTTACATTAGTATCAGCTACAATAATATTGTACTGCCTAATTTGTTTCCCCCTGAAGGGGGCAAGAATAACTCATCCATGTTCTTCTGCGTGTCGTAAAAGTCAACGAAATGGGGCTGAGCGAGGGGACTAAGAATCCCCTCCTTTGTATTTTCCCCCCACAAAGAATCAAGTATTTTGCTTTGACTCTGCCACTTCCCTTATAAGGGGAAAATGGCTCATAGATAGATAGATGGCTTTTGTATAGAGTGAAATTTAACTAATTTCTTATGAAAGTGAGTGTTGGGTTTTACTTCATCTTAATATTATTGAGAAACTATGTCAGTTTTAAGACCTTTGCGCAGTATCTTCACAGCTTTCAATTTTTAAAGTCATTGTCCGTGATCACACTTGATAGTTAATTTTTTCAATACGCTACAAATCACAATCAGTCCCTATTCACTTGGGAATGAACACAGACAAGTCGGAGCTGAGGAACTACTGCTGGATGTCATTTGTAATGTCGAACTGTGGCTCAAACATGGGTTACTCATATACCAAGCTGAGTGCTGTAACTGCTGCGCTACTGCGGCCCCAGCATACTTATTACATAATACTTGTATTCAATTCTTAAAATAGACTACTGCAGGACATTGTATCAGTGAGAAAAAATAATAAATTGCCGAACATCATAAAGTGAACATAAATTTACAATCGTCAAACCTATGAAGAGTTATGATGGCCGCAAAGTTCTCTACTATAACAAGTGCAAGTACATTTCTGTAACAATTTACATACATATATATACATTGGCCGCAATCCCCCTTGTAAAGAGGGTGGCTGACACTCCATTTAAAAATTCTTAATTTTTTTTCTCCAGATTTTATCATTTTAGGCTTGTTCGGATGTTTTCATGAACAATCTTTTTTCCTATACTATATTAAAGAGTAATTTATGAAAACATATATTAAAAAGTGTCCAGTATTGGTAAATGCCAATTTTCTATATAAAACTTCAACAGCATTGCCACTTGCTGGGTTCCGTATATAGTTATACCACCTTTTGTGGCAAATAGGAGACACACACATTTGCCTGTAAAAATACCAGTATGTTAGTTACAGACGCTCCAAATTCTGTTCCTTAACTTTATATCTTTATTTAAGTAGCTAAGAAATCATAGCTTTGATGTACAGTACGTAGATTTTTTGGTCCATTTTTATCATTAATAATTCCTATTTAAATGGGGGTGGACAGACAAGTTGGTCCCGGGGAAGTCAGGCTGGAAGATTTTCCTAAAGCGTTGAAGTGGGCTCGAACACAGGTTTGTCACTTCCTGAGTCGAGAATCTAACCAATGCACCGTGTAGTACATAGATTATTTTATTTTTATTGCCAACATACCATTCCCTACTGCAATCACCAGTGTTCGTACCTGAAGGAAAAAGGGAGGTAGTAAGGCTTCAGTATATATGCCCATCTTCACCCATTTATCTGTTCTATGCCATGAAAAAATATATGGAGGACGAGACTGCCTGCCCTTTGCTACCCTATACATCAATAACCATTTTTAGTGGCACATTAGTTCCCATTCATATGAGGGTAGAAACAGGTTAGGGATGGGGGATTAAAGATGGATGCCCTTGCTAACACCCCAGGATGGAATAAAGCCTTTGTAAGTTGCTTCCTGAATCGCAAACTATACATCTGAGCTACTTATCTTATAACAAACAGGAATAAGGTATTGGCATATTTTTTTCATCCAATGCCAAGTATAATATTTAAAGTTGTATCTAATGACAGTGAGAGGATACTATTGCAGCATTCCTAATACCTTAGGTATTTATGGACAGATGTGGAGAAACCATAACATATATAACTCATTTGCAAGGTACATAATTTTGAAAAAATTGCATTTATACATACAAAATATATACCCAATCCCCACTGAAAGGGGGATGGCATGGCCGAGTCAATGCACACATTCACCAGAAGGTAGGCACTCTAATCACTCCTCTTAACTCCGTCGGGATAAAGGGCCGCCCTGCTTTGGTCATCCACAGAGTAAGTGGGCAAACCTCGTTTGCTGAGAGGCCTGACAACCGCAGTGGGTTTACCCCCACCATTTCAATCTCATGACATTTATATTTTTATAATTTCTTTCAGGTCTTGAGACAGGTGTGCCGCAAGAAAGTGCAAAGGACCTCTACTGGTTTTAAAACCTCTTCGTACACCCGAGAAGCAAAAATTCTTAGTCGTGTCATTTGAAAATGTAAATAATGCGATGGAATACATAACAGATGAGAGGAGTCAATTATATGAATGAACGTGAAAGAGGACCAAAGACTAAAAGTGTGCCAAGCATAAAAGACTTAATGTGTGCCAAGCATAAAATTTATATGTGCCAAACAAATACCCAGGCTCCTAAAGGGAATCCAGTATATCTGCTTCATATTTTAAGTATGACATCTTGAAATGCAACTGTTGTGAAGTACCAAGTCCATAAGAAAATGCATTAAGAAAATATTGTTTTGGCTCTTAAAACCTCGTCAGTATGTGCGAAGTAGGGTTTCTGTTCAGTTTTTTCCCGATGTCTCGCTTAAGATGTGCGGAGACGTTGCCATGTATTCATAATGCTTACTTTGAATACACAGAATGTACAAACCGAGTTTACTTGTTTTGCTAATAATGCTTTAATCTATTTTGTTTAGGTTTAATTGTACAGAATTGTTTCTTCAGTTGCTGTATCCATAGCTTTTTATGTTTAGTTACAACGTTTAGATTTTTACCTCCAGGTTAAAGAATGAGGAACATCATATTATTATTTTTATTTCCAAAAATTCTATCACCTTTTGTCAGGATTCGAACCTGAGACCTGTAAAACAGGAGTCCACAGCTTAGGGATCTGGTCTACAGGTTCCAGGTTCGAATCCTAATAGTAGGCAGTAGAAGATTTGAAAATAGGTAATAAAGCATAATTGAATTGCCTTGTTCTATCACTATTAGTATTATGAGCCAAGCCAAATGCCTAGAAGAAAAGTCACCACCTATAAACTTTTAATTATATAACTATCTAATTATTGTGTCACTTACTATAGCCTGAAGGATTTCAAGATATCTAACCTGTTTTGAACCTAATCAATATGGAATTATTTACAAAAAGGTGATATCCAAGTTGTAAGAAGTTTTTAGTTTGAAGAAGAAATAATCTGAATACAATATGCATTACCTTGAATATTATTGAAATATATTTTGGCTTTTAATTAATGGTTTTACATAAGGCTGGTACCCTTGTAACGCAATGGTTAGAGTGCTCGACTAAGGCAGTATCAACTCCGTATTTGAGCCCGCTGTGGGGCATTAGGCATTCAGTCTTAATTCCCATACCTCTAACTAGTCTGTGTCTATCCCATTCAAACGAGGATTAACAGTGACACAACTGGCAAACTAACTCTAATATCTTCTTTATATGAACGAGAGAGCTCTCTCTTTTTTTTTTTTTTTCAGTTGGATATACATTTCTTGTCTACGTAACCATGATGTTCCTCATTCAACTACCCCAGATTATATACTGATATACAGTAGTGTATACAACCAAGGACTATTAACATATCATTTACTAATACAGCAGGAAGCAAGATTGCATTGATAAAGAGCAACTTTGTATATGCATAAATTGTCTATGCTGGGAATCCACTTTTATTAAACCAATAATTTATATGACTATTGTCACAAACACTCTGTTTATTTATTTATTCTATATTATATTTAAGGTATTGGTTCCCAGGATAGACAAATAAATGGGTACTTATGTGTTCATGGACGTGTAGTCTCTCTGCTTGAAGAAAAAAAAAAAAAAATATTCTGTAGTGTCCTTGTCGTGTGCAAAACCGTTCTTAATGGGATGTAATTTTTTTAATATAAAATCCTCTCTTTACCGTGAAAACATGAATGCCATTATGTGTTAAGATGTGACTGTGTTCCTTGCAGCATATGTAATGTCTTAAGTGATATGACTTCAAAGGGAAAGGAAGAAACAACAGAATACCTAAGTGCTCATCAGTGAATTTATGAATTCAACTTCATGGCTAACCACTGAAGATGAGTACATAAAACACTCGTAAGCACTAAGATGCTCCATTGTTTTCTGTTTTCCCCTCAGTAGTCAAATATTCACATTTACAGTACAGTATTCATGTGCTTATTATAAACACTTATAATGTCTTAAATGATATGATTTGAAAAAGTGCCTAATTATGTAAATGTTGTCTTCGTAATGAAAAAGGACGTAAGATATTTACACATTATAAATGGTGCTTAAAACTCATTACCTTGACATGTTTAACCATGTATAGGTAGCTGGTCTAATAACTATATGATTGTGAAGACGTGGCACAGTGTTTAATCAAGGCAAAGGCTGAGAGGGCTTGAATCAAGATAACCTGAAATAAAATGTTTCATCTACCCACTTCCTCGTTACCCCTTCCATCTCACAAGTAAAGAAGAAATAAAACCACGACAAACTAATCATGAGACGTTATATAAGGAGAGCTCAAGTCTCGTTACAAGACAAGCTGAGATAGAAATGAAAAATAAAACACAGGACGTAATATAAGGAGAGCTCATGTTTCGATACATGTTAAGAAGAGAAAGAAAACACCAGAAAATAATCACAAGACTTTGTAAATGGAGAGCTCAAGACTTGCTACAGGTTGTTATTGTTATAATTATGGTACCATGTAAGTGTATGTCTCGTCATGTCTCAATCCTTACCCAATGAGTATGGATTATAGGCATATGCTTTAGATCCAGGATCTTTGTAAATAAATAAATGGTGTTTATTTCTGGTGGGTACTTAACCTAAACCAAATTGTTGATTACCGATTTTTATGTCACTATTAACTCTCATTATGGGGTGGACACAGACAGGATGAAGCTTAGGGTTAAGTCTGGTTGCCCTTCCAAATGGCCCAGAGGTGGCCTGATTGCAGGTCTGTAGGCTCTTGAGTCGAGTGCTCTACTCATCGTACTACCGCGGAATGTTGGATGTATATTAAATACTGATTGATTATCGTTTGCTCCTCCTGTAATCATCTATATGACAGAGGTGAAAACCTTTTATGATGACTCCCATTTTTTACTTCACATAGTAACCCACAGAATGAATTTCAGGGTATTCACATGGCGTAAATTCCCTGGAGGATATATTTAGATTGAGGGGTTGAAAGACACTTGGGTAAAGGAAGGGGAGAATGAGAAAATTGATTTTATCTTGAGCAAAGGCAAATACAATCAACCTTGTGCAAGTGACAAAATTAAGCCTATCTACATCTTTACGAGACAAAAAATATTACCTTCTACAGCAGGGACTAAGTAAGTGTAATTATTAATTTTACATTAAACCTGAACACAAATTATATGTAGATGCATGCATATGAGTACCTAAGCAAAATACATACATAAATAAGGTATTCTCACGTCTACAAGGTATCCTCATTATAAAGTATTCTCAGTTTATGTTCTATATACAACCTGGTATAATTCTGGTGTGCAATAAAAATGTCCCATTCGGTTTTCAACAAATCAAATGTAGTACCCATAATATATTCCAAGGTTTTCCTGTGTGATGAAAATAAATATGTTTCATGTTTTGCTTATATGAAATGGAAAACATTAGCTATTCAAGCTTGGGTGACATGATGAATTTAACCATTCTCCTTTAAATATGCATGTTAAATAACAACTATTCCTTGATGGGTTTAAATATTATCCCAAAGATACAAAATTTAGAGTTTTCAACAATGCATGAGAGATCGGATAAAGTGCACAGGCATAATCATTAGGATCACAGTAACAGATGTAAAATATATAGACACTCACCACACGTATGAGCTTCAAAAAAGACACTATATTCTTGCAGTAATATTAGCCATCTTCTAGAGAAAGTAAGGTCCTAACATGTGCTTGAAATGAGGATTTTTGCGGGGGTCCAAGTGTCTTTTCCTCTGTGAATACACCAAAATACTTGTTATTGATAGCCAGGGGAATGCAGTAGCCCAGTGGTAAAAACAGGTAACTCGGGAATAGACAGACCTGCAATCAAACCCACCAGTGGGCCCTATGACCTAAATTCCCCAGGTCATATTTGTCTGTCTATCCTCGTAGTGAGGATTAATAGTGACACAAAATGACTAGCAGCAAGAAATATGACCGTATTGAAAAATACTTTCACGAACAAAATATAGTTTAGCTCATGTTAATAAAAAACTTCAATACACTAAGTACAAAAATTAAAGCAATGATATATTGCACATTTTTATAAATAAAGCAAAATTTTCGTGCTAATATAAATTCCATACATTAAGTTGAAAATCTATAAAATAAATAATAAAAACTTACCAATTGCAGCATAGCATGAAGCAGCCAAACATTGCGTAGCCTTCATGAAATTAGGAATGACGCTGGAAACGTGATTCAGAGTTTGTGTCGCAAAGAACGCAGTTTCTCTAGCCATTTGCACTTCCTAATAGGAAAAAAAATAAGTTGTATAATTATTCCATATGTATATCATTAGCAACAAATATAATCACAAAAAATGCTTCCTAATATATAACCTCATGGCATACCATGAAAGAGGTTTCTTTTATTAGGTACAACTATATATGAAAAGAAACACTCAAACAATGTTAATGAAAATTAAAATGCTCTCCATCTTTCTCTCTCTCTGAACTAACACACGTAACCTGTAAATACTACAGATAACTGAGGAGCAATATCTCACTCTCTTCAAGCCACAAGCCATGCTATGCAAAATATATTTTCATTACCTTGAAATAATGACCATAATCAGGTCTGCTGCTTAAGATGCTGTGCTGAGAATATGTCAGATGTTTAACATGATCTTCATCTAGAGTGGTCTCGCCAGATTTAGCTTCATTGAACTCTCTGAAAAGAGTATGTTTTTGAAGTATCATTTCGATGATCCCGGAGAGATCCTTGTATGACCTCAATAGAAGTAGGGGAGACAGAATCTCGTAAAAACTTCTTGTGTGTGTGAGCATATCGCTCTCTCTAAACTCTGTCAATCCCAGGAATGCGTGTGTATGGGCGTCGCTCGCACTGTGTGTTTGTATACTCGTGTGCGTGCTATATGTGTGAAAGAACACGAATTTTGAAAGTATCCGAGATGTGTGCATGTGTGTCGCACATGTATTCTTGACTGCTCATGCATTCATGTTATATGCATGAAAGAGCCAAATTTATGAGGGCATCCAAGGAGTAGGTGGATATGTATAACGTGCATGTTCTGTTTATGTACACATGCATACATGTTACACGTGAAAAAATAATTTCCGGAAGCTTCCTAGGAGTGTGTACATGCAATGTGTATGTTGTGTGTACATATATTCTTGCTTACATTATTTGTGAGAGCAAAATTTATGAAAGCATTGTAAAATCAAATCAAAAGGGTCAGGAGAGCTAGCAGTCCTTCCCTTCCTTGAAATTGCTATTTTCTCGTCACTTAAATACATGGAAAAGGAGGAAGGCAAGGGCAGGGTAGGGTGAAATTTTATCTCTACTGTGTGTTACAGCTGGGGCCACCTGCTGGCCCCACATGATATAGAAGTTCATCTGAAAAAATCATTCCTTTTCAGATACTTCAAGAATTCATACAATTTTCATGTTCGTCCCATTGAAAAGAAAGCATATTATGGCATATTAATATGATAAAATCTTCATAAAAGTATCTCAAGATTATGGCTTGGTTTTGGTTTTACGTCACGAACTCCCTTTTCTACTAAGGGCTAGGACAGTTGCCTTTTTGTGAAAAACTTTTTTTTTGGCAGATGTAATCGTATATACTGATGAAAAAAGAAATAAAAACTCTATATCCTAAACACAAATCTTAATATCAAATTTCAGGGCATATCTAATTGGAAACAAAATATAACATTGTGGTCTTCTATGTTTAAGAAATGAATAAACATAGCTAATTTTTACTTCCTAATATGACACAGTATCCTGGAGTAGCCAATAGGATCCCACAACTGTACACATTAAAGTGAAGCAGCTGAGTTTATGCATACCCTGAGCATCCCCTTTCCTTCATTCAGCTGCTATGTGGAAAGAAAAAACCATTGCCACTTGCCGTCTTATGTCTCAATAAATCCTACTTTGAACGGGGATGAAAAAAAAAATACATTTAAGGAAAAATGGTTGCCAGCCTTTTGGTTCTATATACCTTGTAATTGGCTCAAATTACAACATATGCAGTGACTACATTTGGTAACTTCCTCCCCTTCCAATAAGAATTATGAGACGGTTCTTGTAAAATACTAAGGTCATAATTGCAAATCTTGGTAATCCTATGATTGGAAGTTGGTTCCTAACAAGAAAAATTAAAATATACTGCATAATAAAAGATACATTTCTATTGCAAGTATACTCTTGTATTCTGTTAGTTATGGTGGAGTAGTGCTTAGCGCACTTGACTCAGGATGTGCCCAACCCATGTTCCGGCCCACTGCAGGGCATTAGGAAGGGCATCCAGCCTTAATTCCCACCAGCATCAACATGCCCATGCCTACCTCCATTTGCATGGGAACTAACTGTGACACATAAAACAGTGCATACCGTTATCTACAAAATTACCCTAATAACTTTACAATACATTTCTAATGGATCAACAACTGCAATTCTGCTCCCCTAAGCAGTGGTAGAGCTTCTAATTGCCAAAACCACTCAAGGATAAAAAGTAGAGGTAGTGGTATTTTTTATATGGTGGCTACTATCAACTCAGCAGCTTTAGTATGTATACAATTAGATATGCATGACATGAGTGAAACAGAATTTTTAAGTACCATGGCTCTGTTAAATGTAAATTTCACGTGCCACAGATTTCATGAACTGTACTATACAAATTAATAAATACAGTACACATAACAGAAGACCACTTTAGCGTAGTAGTTAGACAACTAGACTCGGCAGATGACTGACCACCGATTGAACAACCCATGGCAGAGTATCTAACTGCATCCAGTCTTAATTCCCAAACTTCAAACTGTCTGTGTTTGCCCCCAAAATAGGGATTAATAGTGACAGAAAAAATGCAGAGTAATAAAATAAGTAAATTAATATAACACTGTAAAATAAATAAAAATCAGGAAAACAAAAATTTACCTTTCAGCCATTATGCAAGCTTGTCTTCTCTCTCTCATTAGTGCCTTCCAAGCCTTATACTCTTGTTCTAATTTGGTTGTTATTTTCTTATACTCTTCCAGTTTCTCAAACCTGAGGGGAAAATGAATAAGTTATTCTGGGACTCCTCTTTGTAATATTATAGGCGTTATAATAATTTCTCATAGCAATTTAGTGTACGAGAAAATAAGCACAGAAAGGATGCAAAGTAACTATTGTATATTAGTTTATTTTCAACATTAAGTTACTTAATAATAAGTAATCAAAATTTAAATGGGACCGAGGGAACAAAAAAGAAGATTAACATTGCATAATTTCACTGAAGCTCAAGTCTGAGGAATTTGTAGATCAGTACAACCTGCTGCATGTTTTATTTATATAATAATATTACTTTCATCATAATGCCATCTTGCACTGAAGCTTGCAAAGTGGTCACAACTGGAAAAAAAGGGAGGTGCCAAAGCTTAATCGTCCACCATTCTATAAACTGCTCTATGGGAAAGGGAAAAAAAAAACCTCCATTACGTACTGTGCATCGTCCCCTTTCTATAACGGATTAATGGCAAAAGGAAAAAAAGGAGGTAAAAAGGCAACTTTACGTGCTTTGCATTGTCCCCCATTCTATAAACTGATTTATGGCAAAGAAAAATGAGCTTTATCCTTTTTAGTTCTTACGACGCAGAGAATATGAATGTAGATCACTATCTCCCCCACAACCATGAATAATACTTATGGTATATATAACAAAAACAATCAGCGCAAGAAAAACATAACGGGTAAGTAACCAATAGAGGTGACAGATCTCATTCAAATCGTATATAGACTCCACAATCTACGAACGAGTTAGGTTAAAGAAGTCTGTTCATAAGTTGTGTACGTATAATTAAAAAGTGCTATACAGTACATAAATATGCAGTACTTTACAGTACTTAGGCTAAAGACACTGAACTATGACATAAAACATAAGGTATGCAGTACTAAAGAATTTAAATACAGTAATAATACAGTACAGTATGGTAATACATACATTAATTTACGAGTAGGTTTTTGTTCGTATCAGTGAATGTTCATAACTCGGTTGTTCTTCAGTAGGGGAGCTTCTGTGTAGTATTTGAATTTCAACAATAGTCTATATTGAAGTAACATTCAAAAAACTTATAGGACAATGATGATGATAGCACATTTATATAAGAAAACACAAATCTTAATTCATAATACTGTACTTAAAGCCTTTCAATATATAAAATAGAAAAGTATGATAATCAAACATATTGAGAACATGGAATAAAAGTTTTCACCTTTTTGTAGTATCAGTCAGCATTTTCTTGGGAGGAGGATCAACTTCCAAAGGTAAGGCAGATATCTCATAAGCAATATGACTTCCAATCTTCTCAGAACGTGTAAGAATCTCCAAACGAAGGTCATAGACACTTTCCTCTCCTTCAAATCGTTCTTCGAATCGCTTCATGGTCTCTCTGATGTTCATATCAATAAGATGACTGATTTTGGATGTATGAGGAAGATTTTTATCAATCAAGCTTATCTGATCTGGAAAAGATAAGAGTCATTTAATCTAGGAAAAGTTTCCATTTGGTATCTGATCTTCCCAAACTAGTCTACGATAAAGTAAGAGACCTCCATTATAGATGTTCATTTCCTAAAAGAAGTGGTTTGTTTGCGGTCAGTAATATTTACTTTACAATTATAAAAGTAACTATATCCAGTATGCAGAGAATCTAAATTGTTATAAAAAGAGGATGGTAAATAGAGCTAATCTGGGAGGAATTCACAACATAGTAAACACACTTTGCTACTTGATCCAGAGTATCACCACATCTCATTTTTTGTGCATTTTCAAATTAATGCATGATATTAATTACATATCTAATATACATATACAATGGCTGCAATCCCCCATGAATAGGGTAGGCGAGGCAAAGCACACACATTTACCTAAATCTAAGATACCTCTTAGCATGTTGGGATACAGTAGCTCGTTAGTCCATATTATACATGAGCAAATTTCAACAATTCTTATCACAATTAGGCCATATTCCCCTGATGTGTATAATGCTTCAATACATTATATAATTTCAATAAATATACTTCACTGACTTAAGGTAATCAAGCCTTTTAGGTCTTTCTGAAAGTCTGCTTTATTCAAAAACCTTTAACGCATCAAGAAATTAAAAATCTAATTTTAATTATTTTTCATACTAATGCTTAAGTACATTTACTTAGGATATTTTTTAATAATTTGGGAAGCAATTTAATAACCTTTTGCAAGACTTACCTTCAAGACTCATAGGGGGTAAGGTAGAACAGAGGGAACGCCTACCACCTAAGCTCTGAACCGATCTTCTAGACAAACCACCGATGGTAGATCTTCTTTTCTTTACTTTTTCTACCTCCTTTTGAAGATCTTCCATGGACTCTGCTGCATTGGAATCTATAGGTGATATTACTTCCTTATTCTCAGAAGTGTCAACTGATTTGTTGGTTGTGACAGGCAAACAGATTCTTAAAGAATCAATATCAATGTCAGCAATTCTGGGATCCAAGTTATTTATTACTGTGGAGGCCAAGTCTTTTTCATCAGAGCTTGTAACCTTTTCAGAGCAATCAGCATCAATCACATTGGAATGAGAGGAGTTTAATACCTGTGGTTTATTTTTTGTCTTTCGTGGAACTTTTTCAGGTTTATCAGAAGTGGTACACTCTGTATCCTGGCTTTTGTGTATATACTCCAAACGTGTTGATTCCTGCTTTTGAGTCATTCTTGGTGATGACCTGAGTTTTCTAGGTGTTTCTTGTTGATTATTTTCCAAGTTGCTTACTGCAGGAGATGCGATGTTTTTTTCATCACTCTCAGTAACTTTTTCTAAGCAATCATTGTCAATCCCAGGAGGAACTTTTTCAGGTTTATTGGTAGTTGCATTCTTTATATCCTGTTTTCTGTGTATATCTGCCATCTGTGTTGATTCAGGCTTCTGACTCAACCTTGGTGATGACCTGAGTTTTCTAGGTGTTTCTTGTTGATTATTTTCCAAGTTGCTTACTGCAGGAGACGCGATGTTTTTTTCATCACTCTCAGTAACTTTTTCTAAGCAATCACTGTCAATCCCAGGAGAAACATTTTCAGGTTTATTGGTAGATGCATTCTTTATATCCTGTTTTCTGTGTATATCTGCCATCTGTGTTGATTCAGGCTTCTGACTCAACCTTGGTGATGACCTGAGTTTTCTTGGTATTTCTTGACTAACATTTTCCAGTGATGTTTTACTATCCAGACTTTTATTTTCCATGTATGAAGATTTTGGAGCTTGACTTAGCCTTGTCGATGAGTTGGCATTTTTTGATTGTTCTCCTGGGGTACATTTATCTTGACTTTTAAATGTATCTCCCACTGGTGAGGCTCTTGCAATATGATTTAGCCTTGGTGATGATCTAGGTGCTCTAGGTGTTTCCTGCGTACTGCTCTCCTGGGAGGCTCTATTTGTACTAGGAGTTAATTTGTTATCTACTTTTAGTTTCTTAAAAACTGGGGTGTTACATCTTGTTGCTTGTGTTTCATCAACCTGTAAATTAGTACTGCTTATCGGGGTGCGGTTTCTAGATGTCTGTTCTGCAGACATAATGGGAGATTTACACTGAAAATCAGTCTTAGTATTTTCTTTGCAGGAGTTTTCTGGAGTTTTGACTATGCATTTTCTTGTCTTAGTCATAACAGCTGGAGCTTTCATTATTTCTGGTATTACATCAGTCTTATTGCTCTTTGGTGTACATACCAGTGTCTTTGATAAAGTTGGTTGACTATTGCTTTTTACAGATCTTGGAGCAGGGACAGGGGCAGGTTTGCTATTTTCCTTAGCAGCTTTGCTTCTAGTGCGTGGTGTAGCAATTTTTGGAGGCGAAACATCGTGGTTTTTAGCAGGTGATTCGAAAGATCGCTTTCTTCCTCTTACTTCTGGTATCTCGGTGGGTGTTCTTGACATTGTGACTGCAATACAGAAGTAACTATGCAGTCATTCTAAAATTAATATTAAATCTGTGATAAATTAAAACATTAATAAGTTCTGAGATTCATGTAAACAAGCCAATGTAAATGTTTATCTTTAACAGTATTAAAAAGAATATTGGGGATATAGCAGCTCAGCAGTAGAGCACACGAGTTGGGAATTGAAGAGCCTGACAAACGCGGGTTTGATACACGACGCAGGGTGCTAGGAGACATCAGTAGCCCAGCTTCAACCTATCTCTGCCCAACCCAATTCGAATGGCGATTCATAGTGACACAAAAGAGCAAAAAAAATTAACAATATGTACTTGGAAACATTGGAAGACTATTTAAAAACAAAAAAACAATAACTTCAACTATAAAGTCGCTACTTAACACAGGAACTAAGTGACCTATTGACCTTAATAAATCTGACCTAATAATTTTCTCGAGATTTTTCCTGAATGCGGGAGTGAAAATACTTACAAATTCAAAATAACAATATTGATCTTTTCAACTCGAAACTTTGAAAGTATTTTGTATACATTAACAGTACCTTAATTGGCGCTATCAAAAAATTATATTTTTATTATATACAGATCATTTCGTTCCTTTTGGAGTTAAAACTAGGGTATTATTGCATTATAGGACCACCTCTGTTTTCCAGTTGAAATACAGGTTTTCTGCTTGTTTTTTATGTTTTAAGCGAATCTGACCTTCATTTGCTCCGGAAATTAGTCCTTCACTCTGAAAAATTAACCGTTAGTTAAAAATCACTGGGTTTCTGGTAAGTGAAGAGTTGCTGTAGCCGCCCGTTACTCAGTATCAAATCGCGCACCGAGTTAAATCAGTTGCGAAATGACTTCCCTGTGTATTGGGTGTGAAGACAATTATATGTCAGCATTTGCACGGTTTTACGACAAGGATGATGTTGCATTGCGTTTTTTGCATGAACATGGTGTTTTACCATTTACCGTGAAGTGTCCCAAATGTAATAAAGACTGTTCTTTTTGGGAAGATAAGCAACTGTGGCGCTGCTTAAAAACTTACATACCTCCTAAAGGAAAAAAAAACCCTGGTTAGGGGTAAGGGAAAGGTTAGGGGGTTTCAGGGGGGCAAAGCTCCCCTGGCTAAGAGATGAAATAATGGGGTTAGGCTAGGTTAAAGCCTTCCTGGCTAAGAGATAAGATAAGGGGGGTCCCAGGGGGCAAAGCCCCCCTGGTTAAGAGACAAGATAAGGGGGGTCCCAGGGGGGCAAAGCCCCCCTGATTAAGAGATAACTTCAAGAGGTGTTACTTTTTTGTAATAGGCCAAGGCCTATCCCCACCTAAAACCCTAAAGTCCTAATGGGATCTCCCAGATTGTGGTAGGGGATATCACAAAAAAAAAATACGTTTTCCGGTAAAAATAAAGGTCAGATTCGTTCAAAACATAAGAAACTCCCCCCAAAAAAATTTATTTCAATTGGAAAATAGAGGTGGTCCTATAATGCAATTTTACCAAGAGAAGTGTTTAATTAATCTACAAATCCACCAAAGCAAAGATTGTGTACTCAATGGGAGGCTGGATAATAAACCAGTTGCAAAGTAAAAAGAAAATGCATATAAATGTTCCTTATACAGTTAAGCACTGTACTCTAGCTTATTACACGTTGTTAAGTAATTCATTCAAAAGGATAAATACGAGTACAAGTGAAAACATTCACATAAAATACAATAAAATTAAAATATTTACAACAGGAACTGCCAGAGGACTGCGTTCGTCATTCAAATATGTCAACAAATGTGATTTGCGCTTAACCAATGGTTCCTTTCTCATAATAATATATTATCTAGAAAATTTTAATATTTCTTTATGAACACACTTACGTTTCAAGCAAACTAAGCATATTTAATGATTTGTATCTAGTTCTTGTGTTATTTTAAATAATTGTTTGTAGATTAAATGTCAAGAAAATACCTTTCATGAGGCCTAACGGTTCCTTTCTCAAAATAAATCTCAATATTTCAATTGCAAATTGCAGTATATCTCTCTGAATGAATTAATTATTATTTATAGAAAATATATTCATTTAAAAATTTACAGATTGTTTATATTCATATCACTGTTAAGTAATTTTGATATATGACTTTATCTATAAATAATTTCGGTAAATATGTATGTGTATAGATTCATATGTTTTAAAATTTGATTATTCATAATAATAACATATATATTCCAGTAAAATCTTATCGGATTTAGAAACTCTTAGATATTTTATTAGTATTTTAATATTTCAAGTTTGCCACGCTACTGTAGATGGCGGGTGCGACCTAAGGGCATTGGCTATTCATTGTTGCCAATCTTGTGTAATCATTAAATTTAGCTATTTTCGTTAAATAGTGGAAAGGATTTTCATGCTATCCATAATAATTCTGACTTTCATTATCATTGCATAAATCCAATTAAACTTTAAACTAAGTGTATTAGTTATACAGAGCTATTTATACTTACACTATTGTTAAATGTAATATGTGATGATTTTCTGTTAGAATTGAATTTTAATGAAAAATTTACTAATCATATCTACATAAATAATAATAATAATAATAATAATAATAATAATAATAATAATAATAATAATAATAATAATAATAATAATAATAATAATAATAATACATCAAAGCAAAAATAAAAACCTAGCCATTTTGTGACGCAACTTAGCTATATCATGGACAGACTTAGCGACCACAAAATGGCAACACTGTCATAATTTGACAGTTCTACTTTGGTCTGGAAGAAGGAGGGTACCGAGTCTTCATATTCTCAGTAAATTTACATCGTTGTCAAAATGTACGTCAAAAGTGAACCCGATTGCGACTTCGATATGACGATGGAGATGATGACAGACGTAGAAACGACGCTTTTGCGAGAAGAACTCTTCGGAAATTACATCCCAAGCGGTAAGTATCGAGACTGGGCTGGGCATGGTCTCCATGCCGATAGTGGAGCTAATAACCTATCGGTTTATTATCAAAGTAATTTTGTCTCTATTAAAATATTTTCATCAACATTGGATGTATATCGGACGTAGAAACGACTCTTTTGAGTGATCTATCTGAAGTTACAAAAGTGGAAAGTATCGAGACTAGCCTGGGCATGGTGTTCCTGCCGATATTCGAACTTCGAACTTATCGGTTTATTATGATTTATTTTCTGTGTCGGTGTTTTAATCGGTATCAGATGTATTTTAGACCTGGTAATATGTATCCGCACCCGTATTCGTCGATATTTACCGAACAAGTTATCGGTTTATTTACCAAGTAATTTTGTTGATTTCGGTGTTTTAGAATTGGTATAAGATGTATATTTGACTGTAATATGTATCCGGACCTTGACTTATCGATAATCGGTGTTCCGTGTATAAACTGTGCGGTTATGGTTGCTTCATGTAGTATTGATTTGTTGCTTAGATGTAAACAGAGGTTAGTCGTATTAATAATAATAATAATAATAGTCTTTGCAATAGGTCTTTTGCTGTGATCATTATTTTCTCATTGTTTCCAGTAACAATGACATGTGTAGCTTACGTGTCTCTGGGCGTCTGCTTAGAGATGCCACATTATATATTTATATTATATATTTTTAGCCGTAGTTTGAATACTTTTAAACCTTTTTTTTTTTACATTTTGCACATAATTCGTACCTATAGTTTATATGATACGATAGTATATAAGTCTTTGCGTTTAATTATGAGAAATACGAAATGTTGTTATCGTACGGTCTTCTGTCAATATGGGTTCAACTTCAATATAAGGAACTTTAGGATCATATGCACGTTCTAGCTTTTTCTTACACTGTCAGCTATATATTTCTGCTTCACATGTCATTCCTTTTATTTTCCTCGATGCATGAATTATTCAGAGTCCTTTCGTATTATTATGCGGAGTTAAAACATGTATTATCGTACTCTCTTCCGTCAATATGGGTATGAACCCGTTATAAGGAACTTTAGGTTCTTATTCATAAATATTTCTGTACATATCTACGTGAATTTTTAAGATTATAATACACTTTTAGGCCTAAATCGCCGTTAGTTTACTTAATGTTTGAGTTCAAATTCGATTTAGACGGAATCAAAGCCTCATGATATATAAGACAGTATTGGGGAACTTAAGTTTTTTGTTAATATGTTGCTGTCGTTGATTGGTATGTGAGCGAGGGACTGTTTGGTGCTTTAAAAATGGTCGGGTGGAAGGGAGAAACGGTCTTATTTACAATGGATGGTAATATTTTTAGCATTGTGTATCTCTGTATGCATATGTATTTTTTTTATAAGATTGAGTATATATTGTGAAATTGTAATATTGTACCATAATTTATTTTGTGTAACAGTGAAGGAATACCTCATTATTTTTATTTATAAATGATATGCATTCTCTAACGGATTGGAAACCGTTGTCCATATAGAACATGCTCCTAAACACTACATTTATTTTTTTAAATTCATTTTCACTTTATCTCATGTTATTTTATTTTATAGTTTGGTTTCCATTTATATGTAGTTAGACATTTAATTTATTGCTGACTAGATATTTGTTAACAGTAATGACGTGCTTCAGTGAGTTAACGAAATGCCACTTTAATACATACATATACCTTGGCTGTTTCCCCCTTAATTTGGGGGGTAGCCGACATCAAAAAAGGAAAACAGTTTGGGGAGAAGTTATTCTCCCCCCCACTCCCCTTCTTCTTTGATAGTTTATCTTTTTTGCTTACTCAGCTTTTATTTTAAAGTAAAGATAATTATCATCTTAGGTTTCATATAAAAATCTACTTATCGTTCCAAGGTCATAATGATAATATTATTAATAATAATAATAAATAATAATAATAATAATAATAATAATAATAATAATAATAATAATAATTCTCAGATTGTTAGTAATATTATTCTCTCGTATTACACACTTGTGCATTATTTTTATTATTTTTTGTATTATTGTTGTTGTTAATGTAGCTAATTTTGACTTAGGTTTTGTATCGTTCAAAATAACTACGGTAATAAATATGAGAAACATTTGCACGTGAGCTGATAATATGGTCTGGACATGGTCATCTCCTGACCATTTATCACGATTGGAGTGCTTCGGTCTGGGAGGATTTGTCTCTCGTGAGCTGGTGGTTGTAGCCTAGTGATTTGCAGAGATGAATTGGGAATAGATATTCAGCTTGCAATCTTTTGTAAAGATTCTCTCTCTCTCTCTCTCTCTCTCTCTCTCTCTCTCTCTCTCTCTCTCTCTCTCTATCTATCTATCTCTCTCTCTCTCTCTCTCTCTCTCTCTCTCTCTCTCTCTCTCTATATCTATATATATATATATATATATATATATATATATATATATATATATATATATATATATATATATATATATATATATATATTCTTAATCCCACAATCTTATCTCCTATTTTTAAATCTTTTACAACAGAATGAGTGAGTTCAGAACTTTTTATCCAAAGAACCATAGTTTAAACCTTATAGGGCCTGATAAAAGTTTTCAAACATCCAGTTTGCTTAAATATAGATGTCAATAATAAATAAATACGTTGACAAATATGGCCGTCTCCTAGTGGAACCAATTCCTTTATATTGGTATTTGTGAATAAGCCTAATTAGGCCTAGCTTTTAGCTCTGTGATAACGTACTGTGTAAGTTACATAGAACACCGTTTCGTTGGGCATTCATTGCAAAAACTCTAAGGTAAAGATTTAGAGCGAAGCTCTCCAAGTGCCCTCCGCGTCAAGTTGCATGTATTGAACGGACCACGTGAAATAAATTTATTAAGACTCTCATTTCAATCTTATGTAAGGCTATGTCTGTACTTCTCTGTATGATTGTTAACCTGGATAATTTTACAAGTCTCCATTGAAAGTTTAGAATATAATAGTTTTTGTTCTACTTGATAAAAACAGCAGTAAACCAAGTGGTGATAATTATGGGAGTATACGAATCCTTCTTCTTCTTCTTCTTCTTCTTCTTCTTCTTTTTCTTCTTCTTCAACTACCTTTTTGTATCGCATTTAAAAATTGCACTTTTTTATCTTTGAAAATTACACTTTCGATTCTTCTTAGTAAAAAAGTTTGTGTACGTGTAATACCTTCAGTATCATAGCCATTAAATATATACATACATACATACATACACATACATAAATACATACATATATACATACATACATGCATACATACGTACGTACCATAGTCATTGTACAAATGCAATTAGTATTCTGATTACGGGACGTTATGTTCTATTGTTCGTTAATTTCATGGATATGAACCGACTCTATTTCAAGTTTGTGTCCACATTATACTCACAAATGATTGCTATAATTAGGTAATATGCATAATTCCGTTTCATAGACTTTATTATTCTTCCTAGGTACTGTATGTACGTATTATTTGTATGTATGTATGTTTACTCGTGTCTTTGTGTTTGTATGTATGTATGTATTTATTTATGTATACCTGTGTAAATATATATATATATATATATATATATATATATATATATATATATATATATATATATATATATATATATATATATATATATATATATATATATGTGTGTGTGTGTGTGTGTGTGTGTGTGTGTGTGTGTGTGTGTGTGTATGTGTGTGTGTGTATGAATATACATACATATTTGTGTATGTGAGTTATTTTTTTCCTGTCCCATTTTGCAAACACAGTGATCGCGATGTCCAGCCTCATACCCTTAAAGACCAAGTAGAGACTCTTCTCTGTGTAGCTAGGAGATGGGGATCACAAATTCTGCTTAAAGCTGCGACAACGTGTGTGTGTGTGTGAGATCTAATTTGTCAGTCTGTGTTCACATTATGTGATTTCAAGCGTAAAGTTACAAAGCTTGGAACCCTTATTGATTGGACTACATTTGAAATGCCACTGACTTCATCTTCCTTTTGACCTTACCTTTGGCGCTTCGATCAGGTCGTTGGCATTCGGTGCAAAGAAAAAAAAATTCGTAAGACTTAATCTTCAGTTATCCCCCCCCCCCCAGCGATTTTTGGTCTCCATCCGTCGCTTTGATTTAATATTTGGTTAAGATTTTTTTTTTATGTCATTCCGTTTTCAACTAATGCATTGATATTACTTCTTGGTAGTTTACGGACGCTGGTTAGGTTAAGTAAAGTTAGCTGGAAAGGCATTTGTTAATGTTGGTATAAGAATGGTGTCATCACATTCATTATTCCTTGATGTTATTGGAGGAATATTTGGGCGTTTACTTGATGAAGTATGTTTGTTTCCTCATGTTTTCGTAATTCTGTTACTATTCTGTATTCCTTAGAATTAAATCCCTAATTCCTTCATAACCTCTTGTTTAAAGTCTGTATAAGTTCCCCCAAAGCCAGATTCCTCGTGTCTTCCATTATTCATATTTATTTGTTTTGTGTTCATCAAAACCAAACCTCTGATATCCCCGTAACTTACTTGCCGTTCACTGTGTCCTTTTCGCAAGAGATAATGGATATTGGCAGAATTCATTCTTGTGTGATGACTAACACAGTGCCAATGTCCTGGCCATCTTGAATAACAGTTAGCTGTGGTAATTCCACGTTTTTTTTTTTTTTTTAATATTCCGTTCTTTAGAACAGTGAAGTTTTTTTTTTCTTGAGTGTGGATTTTTTTTTTTATCAAATAACTCTACATGGGGAAATGTGCACATAGGTACTTCTAGTGATATTGCAGTTGCTAAACATTACAATCTATATTTGGCCATGTATAAATCAAATATTAATATAATTTGCAATTAATTTTAAATATCATAGCAAGTAATTAAGAAGAAAATATAGTGCAACAATTGATTAATGGCCGAAGAGCACTCTGCGATTATTAATTAAGAGTAATATTTGTAATAATAATTTTCAATAGCCCTTGCTGAGTGCTATCATTTTGATTTGGTTGTATGCTTATAGTCGTGGTTCCCAACGTTGGGCGCACGCACCGCAGGAGGGGGAATTTTATTTTTAAGGGGGTAATTCGAGAATATGTTACTAAAAGTTATTTTTTTTCTAGTGAGTCTGTGTGTGTGTGTGTGTGTGTGTGTGGTGTGTGTGTGTGTGTGTGTGTGTGTGTGTGTGTGTGTGCGCGAGTTAATACATATGTTGCATATACAGTATACATACATAAAAATAATTGTGTATGTATGTACATGTGTACCTGATGCACAAGGTACTTTCACTGTTTGAAAAATAGGAATTACGTGTCACGGGGGGGGGGGGGATCAGGAGTTAATAGATGCTTAGGTGTGGCATGGCTAAATAAAAGGTTGGGAACCACTGGCTGAGTGACTTGTACAAAGCAGTTATAAGTGATCTCTTGTCTGCTTACTTGTATTCTACAACTTGTATAAAGCAGTGTTAACTGATCTGCCACCTGCTTAGTTGTATTCTACGTGATTGTATTCTACAAGTTGCTCAAAGCAGTATTAACTGATCTGTCGTCTGTCTGCTCGATGTATTTTACAAGTGGTTAAAAGAAGCATCAAATTATCTTGCTCTTTTGTGTATTGTACAAGCAAAAGTAATAATGTCTCCCAGTCCAGGCTTGTTTAAAGCATTAATGTTCTTTTAATATACGGAGTTACTTTTTTTTTCTCCAAAAATATCATAAGTACTTCTGGACTATACATTTGTGGCGCAAGGACAGACGATGGTACTGTGATTTCAGAAACGGTAAATGGCTCTTCCTCTCTAAGAGGAAATAGCAAGGGGCAATGGCCTACGGATAAAGCGACTCGACCAATTTTAGTTCACGTTTCCTGTGTTTAGAATAATGTTTTGTGTTGCTAGACTATATGCTTTAGTGTTTGTATTTGTTTTATCTTTATATATATATATATATATATATATATATATATATATATATATATATATATATATATATATTATATATATATATATATATATATATATATATATATATATATATATATATATATATATATATATAAACTAAGCCCTTTATGTATTTCTAAGGGGATATTTAGAGATCCTTGTTATATATATATATATTTTTAAATTTGAATGGGTTTGTTTACATAAGGATATTTAAATGATATTTTGTTGCTAGAAAGTCCTGTCCTCACTCCCAGTTACTTTATGATGAACCTTGTCGTTCATTCTAAAAAAAAATCTAACCATATTACACGAGAGCAAATTATGATAAACGGGCAGTTAAGTATTGGCAGAATTATTACCTATTCTACTGGTATGTGCAAGATGCGAATCTTGGCCAATTGTTCTTTCAGCACCTTAGAAAGGTCGGTCATTTTCACCTTTGCTGATGCAATTGAAATGTCTGGAGGAAGTGAGTTAAGAATAATGTCAGGATGTGTTTCTCTTGTGAAAACATGGCTCCTTCCGGAGTTTCTATCCGAGTCTATGGCATGGGCTTATTTATTTTTTGTTCAGGTTGTGTATGTAAACAACCAGTATTTTACAGAAAGTTATTTGTAATTTTTTTTTTAGGTTTCAATTGTTAAGTACAGAGCAGGTAATTAATAACCAACATATTTATTTCTTCTAGCGAGTTATTTTTAGAATATATTTCAATAATAATAATAATAATAGTATGATTTTTTTTTCACAAAAACAGTAGTCTGTATATTTAGAACTACTGCTGGGTATGTGGAGATGAGGTATCCTTCATATTGGAGTGGCTTCACACGATCAAAATCAGGGGGGGAAAAGGAAACTATGAGAGAGAAAGTATGTTGTAGACTTGTAATGGAAAATTAATCATGGTAAAGAAAAGAGAGCTATCGGGTCTTCATTCGGGTGTGGCTGTTTTCCTCTCAGCAAAAGCCCATTGACCGTTATGCCCCATTTGGCTCTTGACATGGGGTATTGCCCTACACAGCTATATGGGTACCCCGTATTGACCCTCCGTAGTCTGGCAAACTGTGACCAAAATTCCTCCACCCATTATTGTTTTTACTTTATGGATCTTAGCCTGTCCTGATTGACCACATGATAAAGGAGTATCTCTCCCTACAAGTCAAAGAGAAATATCTGATTCAGAGTATAATTTATTTCCCTCATCTGGATTTGAGTCGTATTTTTAAGCTGTAACTGGTATCAGAGCAGATTAGAATGGAATTCGCATTATATCTTTTCGCTAGACTGTAATCGTACTTTACAGTCCTCTCCAGCACCAACGCAAATTCCAACAGAGCACTTAGGAATATATGATTTGCAGCTAAATTTATATCCCTCATATGGACATACTTTATTTTATATCTTATTTCCGTGCCAAACCAGCATTTTGAGTGTTTACAAGAAATCGTCTTCTATATTAGATATAGTATGAGCTTAGGCCATGCTTGGTACGAATCCAGGTTAAAAAAAAAAAAAAGTCGCAGGAAAAAGTCTAACCTAACCTAACCCATTTAGCCTAACCTATGAATTTTTCACTGTGACTTTATTACCGGCCTCGGCTTTGTACATGTTGAAAATGAAACCGTGCGACCTTTTGAACTGTTTTTCACTGTTAGTAAACTAAATATACGCCTACCTACATCTTTTGTCTCAGAAGTACATCTTTATACACAGCAGAGTACAGTTTTGACTGGACAGAAAATAAAGGAAGGACACACGATGAAATCATTCAAATACTGCAGTCATGAGTCCAGAGAAAAAGTATAAGAATGTACAGTACAATCATCGCAGGCTACAAAATCACGATTGCTCAAAAACATCTTCAACCTATTACAGACTTTCATGCCACGCTTCTGCTTGCTCTTGAATGCATCAGTATGCAAGACTGGAGAAGCGAGTACGTGGATCTAAGTGCATATGAGGATGATCAAAACTGGTTCCTTGAAAAATTTCGTTGCTCATGTTGTAGGTCGATGAAAGGGTAGATCTTTGGACACGGCGGAGGAAACTGACTCTCCAATGTTCGTCTTGGCTACTTAGCACGAGGGTTTGCCCCTCTCTTTGTTGTCTCTTTATTTAATTTTCGTGCTTTTCCTTCCAATTTCCATATATCCTTAATCCCCTCTCCTTTTTTCCCCTCCTAAGTCAAGTAGATCTTTGGACACGGCGGAGGAAACTGAAACTCCAATGTTCGTCTTGGCTGCAGTATTCCGTAAGAATAGTAGCAGGCCAATCAGTTCCCGTGAAGTGTTAACAAATGATGATTTTGAATACTTTATTGCTCATGCAAATTTATCATGATTGGTTTGTGATATATATATATATATATATATATATATATATATATATATATATATATATATATATATATATATATATATATATATATATATATATATATATATATATATTAGGTAACAGTTCTGTTCTTGCTGCTCACTATTAGTTTTTTCTTAACACCTTTTTTTTTTTTTAGGATAGGATAGGAGGAGAAAAAGGGGAGAGGATTAAGGATATAAAGGAATTGGAGGGAAAAGCACGAAAATTAATTAAAGTAAGAGATAAAAAAGAGAGGGGCAGACCCTCGTGCTAAGTTTTGATCTGGAAATGCTTAACACTTTACTGAGGCACGTCAGCTCTCTCTCTCTCTCTCTCTCTCTCTCTCTCTCTCTCTCTCTCTCTCTCTCTCTCTCTCTCTCTCTCTCTCTCTCTCTCTCTCTCTCTCTCTCTCTCTCTCTCTCTCCTATAACTCGTGTACGAGTACTTCTACTTCAGATTATATTATTTTGTCTTTTGTTTTAAATTCATTTGAATGAAACACGCACGACATAGTCGGTGTCCACAGCCCTCTCAATGAGTATTGCTCCATTCTCACCTCTGGAGTTTTTATGAGCAACGGACGTGTTTTGCTTCTTTCCTCATTACTCTTACTCATCCTTACTAGCCTGCTGGCTAGTACAGTGGTAACGCGCTGGCTTCGCATTCACGAGGTCGAAAGATCGGTTCCCGTCCAAGACCGAGAGTTTAAGCTGTTTACTGGCAGGAACTGCTGTGGTTGGACACCACAGTGGGGGGTTGGGGCTTGCCCTGGCTGACGAATACCCATTGTATTGAAATGGAAATAAAGTTTATTATTATTTTTCGAGTCTCTCTCTCTCTCTCTCTCTCTCTCTCTCTCTCTCTCTCTCTCTCTCTCTCTCTCTCTCTCTCCATTAATGTAACTTATTTGTCAAGCACTACCTGTATGCTTGATTTCAATTTTGCTGATGGTTTTGCATGTCCTTCTTATTCATTTCTCTCCTTGAAGAAGCAGCAGCTTAGCTTTGAAACAAATAATGATAGCACTGTGATGACCGTAGCTTCTTAGGCCTAGTCTGGTTGATTCTCAGGGGACTTTACAACTTAGACCTAGTCCTATGAAAACACCCCAGTCTTGATTCAGAAGACTCTGGCTAGTACAGTGGTAACGCGCTGGCCTCGTATTCACGAGGTCGAAAGATCGGTTCCCGTCCAAGACCGAGAGTTTAGGCTGTTTACTGGCAGGAACTGCTGTGGTTGGACACCACAGTGGGGGGTTGGGACTTGCCCCGGCTGACGAATACCCATTGTATAATGAAATGGAAATAAAGTTTTAAAGACTCGGATTCGGACTGCACATGCGTTAAGACACCCCGAGTCAGCTGTCCAGACCTGGCCTTTAAACCCAACACGAAAATGATGAATTTTTATCTTATAGAGTTGATTAATTTCATTGTTATGGGGTTATCGTCCAGTAGGAAGACGAAAGGGAGACAATTATCCTCCATTCAACCCCCCCCCAACTCTCCTACTTGACCTTGGGGTAATTGATTACTTGAAGAGCTCCTCCACTTATACGTAGTCAAACAGTAACGTTTACAACTTTCGTCCTATTAGTTATGCATTTATGTATTGATTATTTTATTTATGTATGTATTAATTGTTCAGACTTATACGAAGATCATTTTTTGGTTTCATGTTTGTTATATTGGGTTGATGTCGATTGAATGAAGTAGCCTATTAAAGTATTTAAATAAGTTTTATTTATTTTTTTTAAATAACGAAAGTACTATTTACAAATCGACATAATTCCTCGCAAGTGCCTGGAAGTCGAGTTGACAATAAAGCTGACTGAATACTTTTATGTATTAAAAGCTCTTGTATTATTATTATTATTATTATTATTATTATTATTATTATTATTATTATTATTATTATGGATCAACTGAAGAATCTCCTTCCCAGACCCGCCCATGGAGGAGATTCTTCAGTTGATTTGATTTAGGGGGGATTCTTCAGTATAATCTGTCTGTTTGTCTGTCTGTCTGTTTAAGTTTGGTTAGATTAGGTTAGGTTGGGTTGGGTTAGGTCTTTATTTCGTAAATTATATTCATTCATCCATCCATATTTTCCAAGGTAGATAAACTAATCTAACCTAACCTAACCTAACATATCCCTTTAGCCCTTGCCATCTGATATGTCACAACACTCCCCATCTCTAGTTTCTCTCTGAAATTGTTACGCCGGACACTCTTGGGGGATTCTTCAGTTGATCTCAGTTGGGTACTATGGGGGAGATTTTTCAGTTGATCCATTATTATTATTATTATTATTATTATTATTATTATTATTATTATTATTATTATACGCCTTTTATATTTTGCGCATTAGTGGTATTTTCTCTGTTATTAAACAGCTCGAGAGTACCTGGAATTATCTGTATTTAGTAGCTACCTACTTCTCTCTCAACTCGATATTATTTACGTTATAAAGGCTACTGCAAATCCGAGGTGAATGAAAGAAGTTGGTTTTCCGTAATTATTTTTTATTGGCTATTTCGATGTACATTTTGTATAATATAGATGAAATTTCGTCTTTGCTTTTTTGAACACCTGTACATGGAGTTTTTGCTTTCTTTTGTTTGATTTTTCGAACCGACTAAAATGATTAAATTATTCTTAGTATATATTCTAACCTTGCCTCTTCTAACCTAACCTAAACTAACCTAAGCTGATATAAATAAAAGTTGAAGATGGACCTTCCTATTTTGTTCGGATGGATTATCTTTGTCCAATTGTTCATTTTCATTTTATTTTCAGTGATTTAAGATTACATATTATAACATTCATTGCTTGTGATTAAGACGCCTATTTTATCATCAAATATTTAAGTTTAAAATAAAGCGTTAGGGCGTTTTTTTCCCCTAACAAAATAACCTTAATTTTTAATGTGAATTTTTACTCAACTTGCAGCTGAGTTCAAGAACAGAGAGAGAGAGAGAGAGAGAGAGAGAGAGAGAGAGAGAGAGAGAGAGAGAGAGAGAGAGAGAGAGAGAGAGAGAGAGAGATAAAACCGAAGCATTGATGACGATGTGAAATGTACACTTGTCTCGCCGTTATGATAATGAGGGAAAAGCATAGCAAGGTTTTTTAGTCGTTATATAATTGAATATTGAGAAAGGTTCGAGTACAAATGATTGATATATAATCGAAGTCTCCATAAAAAAAAATGAATAGCAAATCACAGAGTGACTATTGAAATGAACAAACTGATAAGACAGGTCAACATGTAACGTTTACTCTATATGGAAACAGGTAAAAAACGTACAAATATGTTATATATACATACATATATACATACACATATTTATACATATTTAGATATACATAAACGCAAATATTCATACATACACAAACGCACGTAATTTTACTGACCGACAAGTTCACGTAGGTACACACACACACACACACACACACACACACACACACACACACACACACACGTATTTTTACGAACTCCCAAACATAAGATCTCATATACCACTTTTTCCTCTGCTAGTCATGAAATTTTTATATATTCATAAATACCCTTCATAATTACAACACCTGATTGTAATTATATACATCGTTAAGATCTCTTTTAATTATCTGTCGTGTATGTTCACTTTATATTTAGCCGGTCGAAGGGCATAAAAAGAGACATACCTTGAACACTTGTTGTGTCGTCACCCCCCCCCCCCGTCTCTCTGTGTTCACTACAATGTTTTGGATAACGGGAAACATTTTTGAGTGTATTTGCACACACTTCATTGTTATTGTTTTGTATTGAAATATGTGTATTTATAACACACACACACACACACACACACACACACACACACACACACACACACACACTAACTAGTTAGTTAGTTTGATACACGAAAAAATTGAATAATAAAAGAAAAAAAAATTACCAAATACCCACCTGTCAACAGTACTGAGTTAAGTTGCCAAGTAGTACAGCAGTCCTATTTTCTTCATTTTTTTTGCTTTTCTTTTAGCTTTCTCTTTTGCTATTTTGTTATTTTGTATATATATATTGAGTTAAATGTAAAGTCTAAATCCCGTGATAACATATCTTGGTTAGCAAGTCAGTTTATCAGTTAGGAAGAATATATAACAGAAACAGGTGGGTGCCACCTCGAACACAAATTCGAATTTTCCTTCAGGTTTGACTTTTGTTTTTCTTTTTCTTTTTATACTTAAATTACCATGGTCAAGTTTTTAAGTTAAGATGTGTGTTACCAGAAAGGAGACAAACTGAGTCACTAAATAGCACTTATATGGAGATATAAAAATTCTGTGTGAAGGTAAATTAGAAGTTTTTCTCTTTTCTTTTTTTTTTTCCTCTTTCTCGTCTTCTTTCTATATTCTGTGAGAGGGAGAACATAAAAATGAAGCCATCTCTGTCCCAAACCTCTCCCACCCATGGGTCGGGAGAAGGGGTAGTCATCAGAGGACTTAAACAGAGAATCAAGAAGTTAGAGGAAATGGTTACAAGCCTTGATGATAAAATTCGGAATATGGATGGAGAAATGAAAGAGAATGAAACACTCAGAGAACAAATAAGATCTTTGGAGGAAGCAAATAAAGCACAAGGGCAGGAGAGAAAGGAACTAGAAAAAAGAATAAAGAAGCTGGAAGGGGAAAAGAGTCAACTAGAATCTAGAATTTCTAAACAAGAAGATAAAAACAAACAGCTAAATGACAACCTAAAGGAATTAGATGTTAGTTCACTGCTCTCTTCTGAGAGAGACGAGATTGCTGCTTGGAATGTTCAGATTAAGGAAAACATTGAACAGTTCAGAAAAGAGTTCCAGGAGCTGAATATGGAAAATGATGCCATGAAAACGTCCTTTGCTGATGCACTAAAGGGGAATGTGGCAGTAAAAGAGGCTGTAAAGGTGGTGGCACTGGAAAACATACAAACAGTTGACTATAAAGAGACAGTAATCGAAAAAATGAAAGACGTTGTGATGGAAAGGGCAAACCCACTCATCAGACAGGCACTTGATAAGGAGAAGACAGTGGTAATCTCAGGCATAAGTGAATCCCAGGAGCCAACATGGCAGGGGAGACTTGAAGAAAATAAAGCTAGGGTTGTAGACCTGATAAGAAAGCTTGGAGTAGTATGTGGTCCTGAGGATATTGTAAACATACACCAACTAGGTAAATATTCGAGGGAAGGAAAGCCGAGACCAACAAAAGTAACCTTTGAGAGAGGGGAGACATGTAGGGAAATATTGTTGAGAAAAAAAAGTCTAAAAGACCTTCAAGAATGCAAAGAAGTGTTCATTAGACGATACAGAACACAGGAAGAGATGGGAAAGATAAAAAACTTGTTGCAAGAGGCAAGAAGGTTAAATGATGAAAGAAATGAAGAAGAGAAGAAAAATTTTCGTTACAGAATACTTCCAGACAAAGGGGAGATAAAGAAGATAATGACAGAAGATCAGGGGATGGGGCCTCATTAAGATTGTTATACACAAATGCTGATGGATTAGCTGGTAAGGCAGTAGAATTAAAAGATAGGATTCACAACAGTAAGGCAGATATAGTAGCAATTACAGAGACTAAGTTGAGTGAGGACATAAACAGTGTCACAGTTTTTCCTAAGGGCTTCAGAATACTAAGGGTCGAAAGATCTGAGAGGACTGGTGGAGGGATAGCACTGCTCATAAGTGAGAGGATTCCAGTTGAAGAAATAAACTTGGCTATAGAAAGTGAGTTCAGGGAATTTCTTGTTGCTCGCATAAATACTGGGTCAGAGAGCATTATAATAACTGTTGTATACAACCCACCAAGGAACCAAAATAGGCTTGAAATTTATGAGGAAAGTCATATAGGTACGATTGAAGTCATAAACTCAGTTGTTAACATGGCGCGGGAGAAAAAATGTAGGATTTTGATTATGGGAGACTTTAATCATAAAGAGATAGATTGGATAAATCTTGACCCACACAGTGGTGAGGACTCATTTGGGGCAAGATTCCTAGATTGCGTACAAGGGAATTTCCTACACCAACATGTAATGGAACCAACAAGAGCCAGGGGTGGGGATGAGCCATCACTACTTGATCTGGTGTTCACAGATAATGTGTTGGATATTGAAAATATTGAGTATGAACCACCAATTGGAAAGAGTGACCACTGTGTGTTGTTGATGGAGTATATCATTGAAGACATTCTTCCTGAGAGTAGAGGCACTGAGGACATGAGGAGGAACTATCTGAAAGGAGATTACATCAAAATGAATGAGCTTTTTGCAGTTATTGACTGGAGAACCTTATTTTACAACAAATCTGTACAAGAAATGTATGACATCTTTTGTGAGAAATATGGGAAGATAGTAGATTGCTGCATATACCTGTCACCAAAGTAGGTGTAATTCATGCCAGAGAGAAATGGTTCGATAATGGGTGTAAAAGAGCTAAGGAGTGGAGAGACAAATGCTGGAAAAGGTATAGGAGGAGAAAAAACATAAATGCCTGGCAAACCTACAAAAGAGCAAGAAATGACTACCTAAGTAAAAGGAGAGAGGCAGAGAGAGATTATGAGAGGGACATCACCAGGAAGGCTAAAGAAAATCCCAAGCTTTTCCACAGCTTTATCAGAGGAAAACTGAAGGTAAAAGAACAGGTTTTAAGGCTAAAGAGAGCGGATGGAAGCATCACTGAGACGGACAAAGAGATCTGCAAAGAATTGAACAAGGAGTTTCAGTCAGTATTTACAGTAGAAAATACCCCACCCCCTCAGATTGCAGTGATAGAAGCTCAAGGGCCGGTACTAGAGAACATCAACCTTACAGCCACAGAGGTATGCAAAGCGCTGATGGATTTAGATGTTCATAAAGCTACAGGTCCTGATGACATATCCCCTCATGTGCTTAAAAAATGCGCAAACACAATATCAGTGGCACTAAGTATCATATTTAAGGAGTCACTGGAGTCGGGGGAGATTCCAAGATGCTGGAAACAAGCAAATGTGATACCTATCTTCAAAAAGGGAAGGAGGGATACGGCTCTGAACTATAGACCAGTTTCCTTGACCAGCATAGTTTGCAAAGTTATGGAGAAACTACTAAGGAAACATATCTCTCTTCACTTGGAATCCTTCAACTTTTTGTCAGTGAGGCAACATGGCTTCAGAGAAGGTAGATCAACAGTAACAAACTTATTAGAATTTTATGATGAGGTAAGCCAAATCTTACAGGAAAGAGAGGGCTGGGCAGATTGCATATTCCTAGACTTCCAGAAAGCGTTTGACACTGTTCCACATGGGAGACTTATTAGGAAGCTGCAATCAATGGCTAGAATAGGTGGAAATGTCTTGGAATGGATAAAAACTTACTTAGAAGGAAGGGAACAGAGGGTTAGAGTCAGACACTCAGTGTCTGAATGGAGAAGAGTTAGTAGTGGAGTTCCACAGGGTTCAGTTTTAGGGCCACTTTTGTTCCTTGTATATGTAAATGACCTACCAGAGTCTGTAAATTCATTCATGAATATGTTTGCAGATGATGCAAAGATTGTGAAGAAAGTAAAAAACGAGAACAATGGTAGAGAACTTCAGGAGGATCTAAATAATCTGCATGAGTGGTCAGAAAAGTGGCTAATGAAATTCAATACCTCAAAATGTAAGGTAATGAGAATGGGTACAAGT
>JAXCGZ010002004.1:80000-87500 GCA_037179515.1 Halocaridina rubra | reverse complement strand
TTGTACATTAATTAATAATTATCATGAGTGAATAAAATTTAATTAATAGACAATGTATATTCACCGGTATACGCCAAGCAGATTTCCTTGCTCTCCTAACTCCAGACTCTGGAACTCTCTTCCTCTTTCTGTCTTTCCTAATTCTTATGACCTATCATCCTTCAAAAAGCAGATCTTTGGTCATCTCAGGGCCTAGTCCTCCATATCTCTGGGTCCTCTGTACTTTGACTGTTTTTTTCTGTCTGTCGTTTTCCTTTGGGTGACATTATCTCATCTCTGCCTTGTCCTTAACCTTATTCTTTTCCTTCGTTTTGGTATTTTATCGTGGCCGGGCCTTTATTGATGAGGTCAGTTTTTGCCTGTCCCGGTGTCACACTCATAAAAAACTATTTTTTTTTTAAGTGAACGGTTTTCAGACGGCCAGTGTCGTTGCTGATGAACGCACTCCAGGTGTGCTTATGTAATTATACATGTAAATATTAAGAGGGCATCTGTCTATTCACATCTGTTAGAAAACAGATGTCTATTACCAGTGCCAGGGAGGTTAGGTTAAGGCATTTAATGTGTAGTTTTTAAAACAATTTTATCTGTTTTTTATACTATGAAATTTAAAAAACTTTCTTGGATATGTTTAAAAACCAAATCAGTGACGTAGAGGTTTTATTATCCCACCGAGTGTCACCACTGACGTAGGGATTTCCCTCCTACGTATATATACTTATAATTATGGTAGTGTGGTTGGTGAAAGACATCTTCTTATTCATAGTTTATTCTTATTTTAACATCTATGTACTCAGAGCTCCTATTACTACAGTTCCTGTCACGACTAATCCCTGAGTCCTACCCCCAAGAGGGGGAGGCTAACTCAGCTGTACTGTGTTAACTCTGCTGCTGGCAAGGCCCGGTCTCTAACTCTAACTAACTGTGTCTGCCCTGGGTGGTTCTTGAAATACCCCAAGGGCAGGGCGGGGCTTGACATCCAATCCTGCCAATGAAATCAAGTGACATCTAGTCCTGCAAATCAACGCCAGGTTCGAAGTGGAGTCCCGCCTACTTCCGGGGAGGAGCTATTGGGCATCTCTCCAGGGCATGTACATACGTACGGGCCACATGTTTGTGTTTCTTGTGGTTTAGGAAATGGCTAACTTCCTGGTCTTTCCTACCCTCTCCAGATCCTAAGTCTCACGGTTCCGGTCATATATCTCCTTGACACTTTCTACAAACATTGTAATAAAATATCTGTGCCCTCGACCAACCGTTACCCCTCAAGATTTGTTACAAGTTTCAGATTCTGGCTTCAGCATGACGGAAGTCATACGACATCCCTCCCAACCAAAACTGAAATATCTCTTATTTCAGTCGAAGCATGGGCTAATTTTCCGGGAGCTCTTGGACATATCCTAGCTAACATTAGTTTACAATAGAAATGGGGCCGAATTATTTAAGCTATCTTCTAAGAATTCCTATTTCTATGAATCCTAAACAAATTACACAAACATAATATATATAGTATAATTTCAGTGTGTAACTAATATCAAACATTAATTAAGATCAAAAGTCAGTTTAAATCAAAACATTAATTCATCTACTTCTCTCGTTTCTTTAAAAGACAAAATTGAGTTAATTACAGTAGAATTATGACTCATTTAGAACATTAGCAAACAATTAAGTAGAGTATTAGCATGTATAAACATGTAAAATGCAATAGACCATAACATCAATAGTAATTTCTATAAGAAACCTTATCTTATAATTTCTACTCTTACTGTTACTATGGGCATTAATTTATTTTAAAATTTGGCCTTAAAACTACTCCTGAAACAAAACATGTTTTACTGTGTGTAAAGTCGAAACATTTACTCTTTCGATATGCAATTACTATTCAGAGACCACTTAACATAAAAACTTAATGAACCTAAAGATTAAATCATAGTTCAAATAAGAATGATGCTACAACAAAACACTAATATTATTTAAGCAGAAAAAACAACTTATTAATCTTAGTGCAAATCATACAATTTATCCTCAAACAAAACATTTGTTACTTTCATATTATATTACTATTCAGAGACCAATGGATAGGAGAACTTAATGGACACAAAGATTAAATCATAATTCAAATAATAATAATGCTAAAACAAAACACTAATACTATTTAAGCAGAAAAACAACTTATTAATCTTAGTTCAAATCATACAATTTATCCTCAAACAAAACATTTGTTACTTTCATATTATATTACTATTCAGAGACCAATGGATAGGAGAACTTAATGGACACAAAGATTAAATCATAATTCAAATAATAATAATGCTAAAACAAAACACTAATATTATTTAAGCAGAAAAACAACTTATTAATCTTAGTTCAAATCATACAATTTATCAACGGCACTTATTCAAAACTATATCTAAGGGAGACTCTGAGTTTTTCGCTTAAAATTATCTTAAAGCTAGTAAAACAAAAAAATAAACATAAAAATAAAAATATTTTGTCGTTTAGCAAAGTGGACAAAGACGGTGGGGACATTTTCTTTCCCATTTTTTCAGTTCTAATACGGGGGTAACTTTAATTAACTAATAAGGGATTCTTAAATACCCTTCTTTCTCTCTTCACTAAAGTTTGGACATGTATAGGGATTATTTTTCTTTCTCGTTTACGTGGCTTCTAAAGGTATTATTAAAATATTTTAAAATATTTCTGTTTCTTTTCCTCTCTTTTCACTACAGTTATGACATGTATGGGGATCTCCTTGTTTCTGGGATTTCATCAAGATTACATGGTTTTTTTAAAGTAGTTTAAAACTTTTATTTTTTAGGACTGTTCTCTCTGTCTTAGGACGACTTTTAATTTCTCTGTCCAGGACGACTTTTAATTTCTCTGTCCAGGACGACTTTTAATTTCTCTGTCTAGGACGACTTTCGTTTTCTCTGTCCAGGACGACTTTTAATTTCTCTGTCCAGGACGACTTTTAATTTCTCTGTCCAGGACGACTTTTAATCTCTCTGTCTAGGACGACTTTTAATTTCTCTGTCTAGGACGACTTTTAATTTCTCTGTCTAGGACGACTTTTAATCTCTCTGTCTAGGACGACTTTTAATTTCTCTGTCTAGGACGACTTTTGTTTTCTCTGTCCCTTGCTCATGAATTCTTGCTAGGTGCGATTCCACGGTTTCCCTCGGGGATTCATTTTTTTTCACTCCCTCGCTGTCCTTGCTGCAGGCCCAGGTTTGTTGCCATATCTCCTTTACTCGGATAGGCAAAACAAAAAGGACAAGGACTGGGCCCATCCGCTAATCCTTCCAGCCCGGCTTCCTCGTCCCGCCCTCGGCCGATCTTGACTAAGACCACCACGCAGGAGACCTGCAACGTCACAGCGATTCTCTTCCGTACGGCCATCCACACGTACCTTCGAAGCAGATCTCGGGATGAAAATTTGAACCTCTGTCACTACTACAGTTGTAAGAAAGGTTCCCTATGACTTCAGGGTACCAACAATGGCCATACGTTGGTAATCGAGGCTATACTTTGCCTCCCCTGCAACTGCAAGTGATTGCAATCTCTATTCAATGGGCACTAGGGACTTGTCTGAGCGGACAAAATCTAAAGACTTTTAGAACTTGCAGGTCGGGGCTGCCTAGGAATAGGGTGGTAATGGAAGGTATGTGTCTACACAACTAGATTATTATTCCAAGATACTTAGGACTTAGCAACTGCTACATAGCATTACTCTACTATAAATGTCAAAAAGAACAATCATTAAATGCTGAGAAAAGCCACTAAAGAAACATTCTTATTAGCAGTGGCTACAATAACATCAAGTATGAATTCAGTTAAAAGATACAAATCATCGGGTTACTGCTGATTTCATTTCAAAAATAATAATTAGCAACAGGCCATTGAGAGATAGCAACAATATCAGTCAACATAATAACATTACTAATAATCATGATCTAAAAATAAGAATAATAAACAATAAAAATAAATATACTAAATCAGAAATCTCAATATATATACAATGGAGACTGGCATTCAGAAGTAAGAACAGAGTTCTATACTTATACTTCATAGAAATGCTCATTCTAACACAGTCTCTTTTAATATTTAAATTCCTGCTGTCATAATCAATGTATATATATAGAGCATAAGTGGCAACTCGCTGGCTCCACAATTTGTCAATGGGAGTTCTATCTATTCTCTAAACAGTTGCGGCATGTGGCACAACATTTATGCAAATGGCGGTACTACCGATGTCTTATCAGTATTTATGCAATAACAGCATGCAACAATCTATTGACTGCAATGAAATGTAGGCACAATTATCGCCTAGCTTCGCTGGAAAAAACACACCCAAAAAATCAAAGACAGCAACGTTCTTTTAGCATTGAACGGAGCCTCTGTCAGGCTCAGAGTCGAGTGAAAGGTAGGAGAGAGAGGGAGAGAGAGAGAGAGAGAGAGAGAGAGAGAGAGAGAGAGAGAGAGAGAGAGAGACTGGGCGACCGTGAAATACGTTGCGGTTTCCACTCACAAGTCAGCTGAGATGGGCCTCTGTCTTTTACTTGTACTGAAAATAAAAAATTGTCGCAGAGTATCTCTAATAATAAAATAAATAAACAAATGAACGTGAACAAACGTTAGCAATGACTATCGATAGAGTCTTACGTTTATTGTCAGCTCTCACTCTTTCTTTACGACCGAGCTGAAATAATTTTGATAAAACATTATCATGGCTAAAACTCGCAAAGTTTTATTTTATCAATCTAACATATCTCTTCAGACAAATAATGTATATACTGCAGCTAGCAAAGAAAATAAAGAATCATTCATAGATTCACGTCCTTTATCACGTAACATCTATCTTGGAATCTCTCGGAAATCGAATAATAATCTCAATGGCGGAGTAGGGGACAAAACAAAAATAAAACAAACTTGGCATTTCAACCATATCTGGGCAGGTGGAGAATTACTTTCTCATCCATATCCGTCACTAGATATTGCAACAGCGCATCACCTCCCATAAATACACTCTGATATGGCATGCAGAAGGACCTGGCGGAGCAGGGGAACGATCCTCGCAGACTCCCCAATCATGCTTCCTAACGGTGCTTTCCGCGATTTCACCCCCTAGAGCAACCCCCCCATTATACCCCCAGTCATTCATACTCACTCGCTATCACATTCGCTATATCACTTTCAAGACAATCATCCCCTTTCTGTAAAATTCCCTTTTATTTACAACGCGTTGGTTTCCCTTTCCCTTATCTCTCTGAAGGAGAGTAACGGTGAAATCTCGGCTGAGCCGTGCGGTCACAGACTTCCTCACCAGTCCTAGGTCCCATTCTAACGAACAAACAAACATTCTACTCCCTTGAAGCTACGTTTGGGTGACACTGAAAAACCTTCCCTATTCTAGGACAGCACAAATTACTCTAATTTACTCTTACTTTCACCTGCATAGCGCGAAATTAAAAAACTCATCTCTAAACAATATCACAAAATTTCTTATTCTTCAAAAATAAAATGCCATACACGTATCGTAATATTAATTCCCCATCATCACAACACAAAAAGAACGATCTGTCATTTATGTCTTTCTTTCGCTAAAACATTACTCCCCCGGAGAAAAAAACAAACAAAAAAGAAAGAACCTTGAAAACAGGCGCAATCTTAACACTCGATATCTTACGCTTTAAGAAATTAATATAACAATGATTTCACGTACATTAAAATATCAAGGATCAGTACAATTACTACGGATTTACAATAACGAGGTTGGGAGATCGAATGGTCACTTCCACATTCCTTTCTCGAAAATCACACGTGTTCTAAGTAAAACCTTAAAAGCAGATTCAAGTATATTACTCACTATAATTCTTACACTTAAGAAATTAATATACTGTAACAATGATTTCACGTGCATTAAATTTGTCAATTAAAAAATCGATACATTCGCGTTCTTAAAATTCAATCTAGGCATTAATACAAATAAATGGAACACACTTCCAACGCAAATTCTTTATATTACTCAAATTATAACAAAAATGGAGTTTATTACTGCTTATAGCTATTAGTACAAATTATCCATGTTAGTAATGGGTACAGAAATTCTACTTTTATCAACTTATTAAGCGCCACACCCCTTATAAGCGGGTTGGCTGAGTCAAAGCATAACTACAAGATAAAATGGCGGCGTCCACCGACCTCAATTTCTTTTACTAATTGTCCCATTACTCACTGGATACAGATCACAAGTACTTAGCTATTTTAAGGAGGTGGTCCTGAAGAACTTCATGGCAGAAGGCAAGGAAGGAGGGGGTTCTCCTTCTTCTCTTCGAGTAAAATCGACGAATCGCCGTCTTCTTGGTCGGATCCGGCAACTTATACTTCTTGTAATGGGCATTTTCACTCAATGCTCCGGTCACACTTCGGCTTACTAAGAAATATCTTAGGAATAGTTCCTTCAAAGTTTTATAATATTCTCTATTTGAGCACTCGTCACTTCTCATCCGCAGACCCAAGTATTTCAGGAAGTCGGTCGCGGGAATTATGGACGGACATTCACGGTCTTTTACATTTGCGCCGTCGAGGTATAAAAGTGAATTTTTGACTCGAGGCGTCTTTACAACCAGGGCACGGGGTGGGGGCCTTGCCAATTCGGAGGCGGGGGAGAGTGGCTGGATCTCATAATATGATACTGTAAGTGAAGGGGGAGCTCTGACTTTCTCGGTGTCACTCTCTCACTGCTGGTAAGCGTCTTGAAGTTTCTTCACTTGTACTTTTCTTCCATAGATGCTATATATTTTTTATACTTCTATTTTTTTTTCTTCTTTCTCTTCGGTAAAGTGTCGGCGTGGATTGATCCCGAGCTGTCCACCACTGACGTGGAGGTTTTGATTATCCCACCGAGTGTCACCACTGACGTAGGGATTTCCCTCCTACGTATATATACTTATAATTATGGTAGCGTGGTTGGTGAAAGACATCTTCTTATTCATAGTTTATTCTTATTTTAACATCTATGTACTCAGAGCTCCTATTACTACAGTTCCTGTCACGACTAATCCCTGAGTCCTACCCCCAAGAGGGGGAGGCTAACTCAGCTGTACTGTGTTAACTCTGCTGCTGGCAAGGCCCGGTCTCTAACTCTAACTAACTGTGTCTGCCCTGGGTGGTTCTTGAAATACCCCAAGGGCAGGGCGGGGCTTGACATCCAATCCTGCCAATGAAATCAAGTGACATCTAGTCCTGCAAATCAACGCCAGGTTCGAAGTGGAGTCCCGCCTACTTCCGGGGAGGAGCTATTGGGCATCTCTCCAGGGCATGTACATACGTACGGGCCACATGTTTGTGTTTCTTGTGGTTTAGGAAATGGCTAACTTCCTGGTCTTTCCTACCCTCTCCAGATCCTAAGTCTCACGGTTCCGGTCATATATCTCCTTGACACTTTCTACAAACATTGTAATAAAATATCTGTGCCCTCGACCAACCGTTACCCCTCAA
>JAXCGZ010002004.1:12500-75000 GCA_037179515.1 Halocaridina rubra | reverse complement strand
CGGCTCCTCCTCCTCCTCCTCCTCCTCCTCCTCCTCCTCCTCCTCCTCCTCCTCCTCCTCCTCCTCCTCCTCCTCCTCCTCCTCCTCCTCCTAGGGTCCTTCCGGCTCCGTCCTCCTTCCCCAGAGACCTTCGTTCTCCTTCCCCCTCCTCCAAGCTCCTCAATCTCCCTCCCTCCCTCTCCCAGAGACCCTCTTATCGCCTCCTTTACGCAACTTGAATTCCAGGTTTGAAGCTGGAAGAGAAGGGGTGAGGTGCGTTCATAAAGACCAATTTTGGAAACTGAAAACTATTTAGATTATCAGAATTATTTTGGCTTACCGAGTTCAGAACATTACTTCGTGATTTATAAGGGTCTCCTCGAAATTGCACGCTGTGTGTGTGTGTGTGTGTGTGTGTGTGTGTGTGTGTGTGTGTGTGTGTGTACCGCGTTAAGTACAACAGACTGTTCTTTAGATGTAAGGTGTATTCTTCATGTCATTATATATATATATATATATATATATATATATATATATATATATATATATATATATATATATATATATATATATATATATATGGCTACGGAAGAAAATTGAAAGAAATTTTTGGATCCTTAACGTGTTCAAGTTTATTCTTCTGAAGATAAGGTATAAACTTGAAAACGTTTTGGATCGAAAAAAAAAAAACTTTTCAATTTCCTTCCGTAGCCATTCACATATTCAGAATATTCACGTGCTACCCGCGAAATAGAATTATATATATATATATGTGTGTGTGTGTGTGTGTGTGTGTGTGTGTGTGTGTGGTGTGTGTGTGTGTGTGTGTGTGTGTGTGTGTGTGTGTGTGTGTGTGTGTGTGTGTGTGTGTGTAATACTGCCGGATAAGAAGATTTTTATTTTATACTAAAAATACATTAGTGATTTTGTTCGTGTTTGCCCTCACTTATTTGTTTTTAACGGGAATGGAATATCTTTCGTGGTTCCCCGATTCCAAGTTTGACGGAAACAACTCTCTACTTCATAAAGATAATTAATTTTAAAATAAACAAGATGGCATCATTATATGCTACTGTAGGGTGTATGTGTGTGTGTGTGTGTGTGTGTGTGTGTGTGTGTGTGTGTGTGTGTGTGTGTGTGTGTGTGTGTGTGTGTGTGTGTGCGCCCCCTAAAGTAAATGTGTGTGTGTCCCCCCGCTAAAATAAATGTATTTATAGTAGCTTAGTTTTTTGAACCTACAATTGTTGGTCAGTGAATATTATTTTTTTTTCTCGAAAGTCAAGGTGTCCGTCTACTATAAATCTGTCTGCCTATCCATCTAACTATCTGCCTATCTCTCTAAACTGTCTTTGCATCTGTCTATCTGTCTCTAATTTATTTAGTTCTTCTGTCAACCGAGATGATGGTTTATTTTCATTCCCTTTGTAGCGTCTCCGACTCTGAGGCGTCAGGTCGAGGGTTCGCGCCCCGCCACGGTCTGAGGTTAGCAAAGGCATGCACTCAGCGTAAGGATTACATCTGCCAAAACAAGTCCTTCGCAAGAAGGCAACCGTCCTAGCCCTTGGTTGATAAGGGAGTCCGTGACGTAAAACCGAAACTGGAACCCTTTATTATTATGGACGATGTGATATGGAATTCACCGAGGCGTCTGTTTTATTCAATATTTGCTAAATGAGGAGTAACACTGAGCACGCCCATAGTACGCAACAGTGGTAGTATCAGCCGTACCCAGCTCAGGTACGAGACTAGGCGTGCTTAAGATTTGCCGTGCAGCCAGCCAGCCGCAAAACTCTAGAGTCAAAACCAACACTAGCCTCCAAGGGGCTATGAAGATGGGAGAAGTGGCGTCCACCCCCCTGCGAATGGGGACTAATTGTAATAATATATACTCGTAGAGCGGGTGCATAGTCTCTCTCTCTCTCTCTCTCTCTCTCTCTCTCTCTCTCTCTCTCTCTCTCTCTCTCTCTCTCTCTCTCTCTCTCTCTCTCTCTCTCTCTCTCTCTCTCTCTCTCTCTCCAGTTTCAGTCTTTTTCTCAGAGTTAATTGGTGGGATTCATCCAATTTAGGAGTTGATCGTCCTTTGCCTCCCGAGTTACTTTTCTCCTTTCTCTCTTAACCTCCATTTTTTTATTTTCTTCTGAGGTGAAAGACAAGAATACCGCCTCCTTGTTCCTCTGCGTGTCATTAAAGTCGACTAAATGGTGCCTATATGCCTCCCACAAATAGTTATCACTGTTTAAGCCGGCCATCCCCTTATAAGTAGGAGTATGACTTTATGTCTGCGTGTTTAAAAATAATAATAATAATAATAATTATTATTATTATTATTATTATTATTATTATAATAATAATAATAATAATAATAATAATAATAATAATAATAATAATAATATTTTTTAGTGGTTTTCAGCGGGCTTGTAACACGCCGGAGCAAAACAGCTGGTACTGGTCACCGGAAGAACCATCTGTAAGGGGATGGCAGACAGGCTCTTTTAATCGTGCTCTGGGTGGCAGATGGTGTGGATGGTTGGTTAGAGGAAGGAAGACCATCTGGAAGGGGGGTTGGAGGGTCTTCTAATTGTGCTGTATGTGTTATCCGGTATGGAAGGTTCACGTGGAGGTGTGTAGAGGTTCTTCCTTTTTATAATTGTCCAGTTAATGGGGAAAAACTACTTATCTTTATATAAGTTCTGTCGATATATCGTATTATTGATTATTTCACATTTTATATTTTCTTTGTGTGAATGTAATTCGTTCGATAAAGATCAGTGCTTATTATGCATAAGTGTGCATTATGTGTGTAATCTGCGAATTGCTGCATATTGGGTTGTATTAACTTACGTTATTTCTGATGATTGTATTTTTTTTTTTATCATTTGTTGATGGCAACTTCCATTTAATACTTGAAACTCTAGTATAGTTTTAGGACTGTCAAGAAAAAACACATACTTACAAAATAGTTTTGAATGACGAGTATCACAAGCGGTATTGGAACAAGTAAACAATAATTATTTTGTATTTTTAAAGAATTTAGATTTGTAATATCATAGTATGAAATGAATAGTTGATCAAAGGTAGTAGTCGAGGGAGTGAACTGATCAATAATATCTTGGAAATGTCAAGATTGTCCAATATTCACAGGAGAGTTTAAATGTTGAGTTGATTTCAATTGGTAAATGAAGAAGTCAGTAACATCAATATGCTCTTCAAGTTCTCAAGGAAAAACTGACACGATTTTTTTATATAGGCCCGATTTCTTAAACAGTGGAAACCTAGGATACCATATTGTTAGTTAGCTAGACACACGCAATGGATTTCATAAACGCATCTGATGCGGTTCTGTGTATGGCTAGGATCCCGTACGGTTTTATAATGAAGATTGATGTATCATTACTACCAGTTAAGCGAATGATTTCATTAACTCAGTCATCGAAATTGTAAAGGATATCAAATATTGACTGTACCGTAGAGTTGATCACCCTTCAGTTAGGACCTTAAATGTCATATAAGAATTGGTTATCGAACATAGGAAAGTTCCTCAGGAGAATTTTGGCTTTTCTCATCGCTTCTCCAGTCTTCATATATAAAGCTATCAGATATGTTATGATGAACCTCAGATATTATTGGATATGGATTCTTATCAGGGCCTGAACTTGCACAGACTCTGTTCCACTCTTGACCGTCCACATCTAATGGCGTTCCCGACTTGATCTTGTTGAGCAGAGTCTCATCTTTTACTTTTAGACTCCAGATAGTTGCAACACAGAATTCTCACAAACCAGCTCTGAAGATTCGAATTGAAGACGCTCTGGGAGTGAAGCCCGGCACTGATACACGGAACTCTGAAGTTACACTTCAAAGATGTTGAAGCGGAGAGTGAGATGGTGTTCATATTTTCTTTTAGAGCTGAGGTGTTGGGAAGTGTTTTCAGTCTTGGGAACGAATGAAAGTAGAAGGAAGATGGGAAAGACAATTATATAGTCTGAGTGCCGTATATCTGGTATTTCTTCTTCTTCTTCTTCTTCTTCTTCTTCTTCTTCTTCTTCTTCTTCTTCTTCTTCTTCTTCTTCATTGCAGTATTCTTTCAACACCCTAAGCTGTTTAACACATTTAGAAAAATAAATTATATAAGAAAAAGAAAAGAAAAAAAATTGAGCGAATGAGCATGAAAAGAGAGCAGGAATAGATAAAAGAGAGAAAGATAAGAAAAAATTAAGATAATAGTCGACAATTGTTCCTATATTGTTCTTACCTCATCATTATTGGCATTTACTATGATATATATATATATATATATATATATATATATATATATATATATATATATATTATATATATATATATATATATATATATATATAATGAGTGTGACACCGGGACATGCAAGACAATTGACCTCATCGATAAAGGCCCGGGAACGAAGAAAACATTAAGACGAAGCAAAAGTAAAAGGTTAAGGACAAGGCAGAGATGAGGTAATGATACATAATAGGAAAAGGACGGGCTGAAAGAATAGTTGAAGTTCTGAAGACCTAGAGATATGGCTGTAATAGGCCCTGAGATGACGATAGATCAGTTTTTTTTTAAGGAAGATAGGTCAAAAGAATTAGGAAAGACATAAGGAGGAAGAGAGTTCCAGGGTCTGGACGTAGGTGGGAAGAAGCAGTCGTTGCACCGACCAATCCGCGAGCTACAAATCTCCACACGGTACCTGTGAAACGAGACCGCTTGGCGAGTGTTACGTAGCTCGGTAGCGGGGGAGGGATGCAACTCGCCAACTTCTCAGAGCAGCAATGGAAGTAGTAGCAGCAATAGAAAAAAGAAAGGGATCATACCTTACGGCGAAGAGAAAGAGAATCCAGTTTAAAAGTAAGAGAAGGGTCATTAATGAGCCTGACTGCCTTAGATTCAACTGTATCAAGGAAATAAGTGTATGAAGAAGCACCCCAGATGTGCGAGTAGTGTTCCAAGCAGGGACGATTAACACCTTCATATATATATATATATATATATATATATATATATATATATATATATATATATATATATATATATATAATTGACTTGGATAAAAAAATATTTGTGATTGTTCATTTTCTTTTTTTTTTCATATCTTTACTTTTTATTTACTAAATTAATTATTTATATTTGTATTTTGTAGTTATACGTCTTTCGCAGTTTATGAAATGCGAGCAAATTCATGTAAATACTCCTCCACCTTTGGCTCCGAACACATTAATAGTGTACTCATTTCGGCTGCTGAGTTACGGTGTCTGTCCAGTAGGGAAAACAGACTACTATTTTTCTTATTTATTTAAGAGATTCTGGTAAAGGGAAATAAGTTAGACAGTTATCTCTCTCGTCGTCTTTATCCTGGGATAAAACCATGTGAGGAATTGATGTTGTAATAGGGAAGAAATACACTAGAAAGTTCTTCTTCTTCTTCTTCTTCTTCTTTCATTTCTTTCCCATTACTCATCTTTTTCTCTCTTTCTTTTTTCTTCCTTTTTAATTTACAAAGAATGAGACTTAGTTAAATTAATTTCTAAATCTATCTATCTATCTATATATATATCTGTCTATCTCTGTGTGTGTATGTGTGTTTGTTAGAGAATACTGTGAATACTGAATAATAGTTCTATATTTTGTCAGTAGAGATAACAAGCTTTACTTCATAGGGTCTCTTAATAGCTTTTGTGAATAAAAACAGGTGTTTCTCTACGCCCAGGTAGCGTTATCTCTCCTTATCTCTTTCACCTAGTGATGGAGCACACGTGTTCGTGAATAAGAGTACTCACTTGCCGGCAAGTATACAGTACTCAGGGAGGGGTTCTCCCCTTCCATATTCTACATATTTTCTGATAACATTCTGTATGTATTTATGTATGAATGAATGTATGTATATGTATTTTGTTGTTGTTGATAAAACACTCAGAGAGAGAGAGAGAGAGAGGAGAGAGAGAGAGAGAGAGAGGAGAGAGAGAGAGAGAGAGAGAGAGAGAGATTATAAGATTAGCAGAAACTCAGTAGAATCGATTGTGTTAAACAAGTAGGAAAAAAATTATTTATGAGCTGATTAAGTAAATATATATATATATATATATATATATATATATATATATATATATATATATATATATATATATATTATATATATATATATATATATATATATATATATATATATATATATATATATATATATATATATATATTATCATTAGTATCTTCTGAAAGTAAATAAGAAAATTTATATTTTGATGAGAATGTCGATTCTGTTTACTTAGGAAATGTTTTGTGTATATTATATATTTATTTTATTTCAATATTCCATCCCCTGATGGATAAAACTATCTTTGCTTGGTGCTTATTCCCAGTTCGGATCAATGGAGCGGGGTTGGTGTCAGTAGATACCTTCGACCGTAAATCTGTATGTAGGTGCAATCTTCAGGACAAAACATGTAAAAAAAAAAAGAAGAAGAAGACTGTTTTTAAGCTCTTAATAAAATTCATAACGAAAATACTGCATTTCTGTATCAACATTATTTGTTGTTTTGACGGATATGCAAACAGTATTAGTGCGTTAATCATTTGTATTACTCATTTTTGAACTTAAATAGCTCTGTCCAGGACAGTTCGATGTTAAGTCTTCCTTCAGTTACGGTTCTTTTTCTATGCCTACAGCTACACTGAATATTCTTGGATATTCATCACACATCTTTTATTCCTTCACATCTGACAAGTCATTACACTCTCCATCTCTGTTTCTCTTTCTGTATTTTTCGTGCCCAGGCCCGATGAGGGCTGTTTTATTTTATAATTTTTTTTGGCCCATCCTGGTGTCTCAATCATTAAAAAAAAAAAAAAATAAAAAAATTAAAAAAAAAAAAAAAAAAAAAAAAAAAATATATATATATATATATATATATATATATATATATATATATATATATATATATATATATATATATATTTATTGAAAGACTATGCAGGCAGTATTATATAAGGAAAAAAATGCTTTAATAAATTGTAAGAATCATGTTTTCTCGACTAATATGTGAAAAATGGAAGGAAAAATTGTTTTAATAACGTGCAAATAGTCATGGAATTTGGCCAGATTTGCGCGAAATAAAATAAAAATTCCTCACGATATAGAAAGGGAAAATTTATTTTAATAATATGTAAGTCACGTGTTTTGGACTTATGCGAAAAACGAAATAAGGAATAAAATTGCTTTAGTGATGTGTAAGTCATGTAATTTGAACTAATAGCAATTTCTTCTTACGATTAAAAAACAACAACAACAATACTATATCCCTTTATGACATTGGGTTTATCCACTCAGTCTCGTGATAAATGTAGGTTTGTTCCACAGCTGCAATTAGATTTCGTGTGGTTTTTTTTTTCCTTGTTCCAAAGGCCACTCCCAACTCGGTGCCGGTCCCAAGCCCGAAACAATGAAGAGGGTTAGTGTTAGGATGGCCGTTAAACTTAAAAATCAATGCTAGTTTTCTAGAGGTTAGTTAGAACCAGCTACCCCATCTGAAAACGCGAAAAACCTGCCCATAATGTAGAGAGAGAGAGAGAGAGAGAGAGAGAGAGAGAGAGAGAGAGAGAGAGAGAGATTTTGAAAACTCATTATCCTAAAGGAAGTCATATCCTGATAATGGAATAACCGGGAGTGGGGAGTCTTGGGGCGGGGGTGTACGTCGGGTATAGCTTAACTGGTGACGTTGAAGGAAACTTAACATAGGACAGCGAATAGTTTTTTTTATAAGGACAAGTCCTATATAAGGAAAAATAGTCTTTTTTTTTTCTTTTGCGCTAAGTTTGTATATAGATATCTAGAACTTTAGTATTTTGATGCATAAATGTAACTTCTTTTTTTCATATAATAATAAATCCTACTTCAAAGTTAAAACATTTTTGGTCAGAGATACTTCCACTTTTCGTTGGCAATATTGTGTGCGGCTGAACGCAGCCCGCGAGTGTCGGAGTTGTATTTGAATGTGTCATTTCTAGCTTTGACGCGATGTTAATAATTTTATTTTCTCTCAGATTCAATATGAAATATCGAGAGACATTGGAGATCTTTCTCTCCAGAAGAAAAGAGCGTGTTTCTGCTCTTACTGAGGAAGCGGTGTTATATTTTGTTTGGTATTATCACTTCTACTTTTTCCCGGTGCCATGTGATAATGGCAGTGTTTGAGCGTAGAAAAATACCGAGTGTTAGTTATGTACGCATGGGTGTATGTGTACTATTCATCGTGAAGCCGGCCGGCAATGCGTCCTCCACGCTGTTGCTGTTGAACCGGTACCGGCTTCGATTCGCCACCCTCCCCCAACACACACCAGGCCCCAATACACCTGTTCTTTAACCTCCAGTCTCTCAGTCACTGCCGAATCCTCCTCCCTGGAGCGCCTTTTAATCCTCCTCTCTTACTTCTTCCTTCCTTCACCACCTGTAGAAAGAACCTCGCGCACCTTTTCCCCGAGTTCTGGTCTCAAGTTTTGCCCTTTTATTGGTTCTGGCAATTTGCCTGTACTCAATATTAATCCTTCCACAAGTAAATTATTGTCATTATGATATTTTATCATTATTATTCTCGAGAAACGTAAAGAATTGAATAGTATTATAGGAAAGTTTTGTGCAAGGGTGTGTAGTGCATAGCTGGTGATAACCACAGACTGTGTTCACATTACTGGTTTGTGAAACATTCGCTCATTCTTTGTTGATGTATTGAAAACAAGAGTTTAATAATAGAGAACGGTGTTGTTTGTTGTTCACCTCAAGTGCTCTGACCTACCTGAAACTGTCATCTAACCACGTGTTCAAAGTGTCAGAAATTGAACAGTATATGAGGCATTGACGTTTTATATAGCCTATACATAATATATAATCTTGGATTTTTTGGAAGAGATGTCGTGATAATTTCATAAGAAATTATGTAACTACTCGAAATCAACGGTAGAAATAATAAAATCAAAGGCGGACTGAGGTAGTTGACGCCCCCTTATACCAGATCATGTGGACGGGTATGCTGTTGGGAGAAAACCATGTCTAAACTGGCTGTTGGACCAGACTTGAGAAAGAATAGTTACACGTGATATAAGATATACTATCCTACAATTATATACTGAATTTGGTGCAACAAATAATGTGTTTGTTAAACGGGAAATAATTTTATTGATTTGTGAACAGCGGTTATTTTACGTCATATTGAAACAGTAGCCTTCTAGTGTACAGCTGAATCAAGTGTTGTTAAATGTCAGATGTGGTAATCATCAACTACTTTCCTCTAAAGTAGGGACAATATTGCGGCACTGTGTCGAATAAAAAGCTTAATAGTGCATAAGGCATCATTCGTGCTTTTAGCTAAAAGCGAAGTTTGAACAGCCTCTGATGGTTGGTTCTGTTTAACTTTCAATTCATTTTGCAGATAAGAAATGAGTTCTAGATATGGATAGATAAGCATTTTTTTTTTTACTGTCTGTAGAGATTTAGGAGTACCTCTTACGTTGTACTGAGTCAATTCATTGTTATATGTGAATTGCAGTTTGAGAAACATGAAATTGGAAAGAAAGAGACGACGATATTCGTTAATGTATTTTTGTATCTTAGTAATATAAAGTGCCTTGTGAATTTTAAAACCGTATTTTAGACTAGAAAACAAACAGCCTTCAAGCAAAATGCTTCTAAGTGCTTTATAGCATTAAAAGTCAAACCGAGAAGTAATATAAGTGTCACCAACATTCCAACATCTAATTTCTTTGCTGTGATTTTCGTACAATCAAAGGAGACTCCATGTGATTTTTTTTTTTTTTTGTACAATAGACAGTTTGTTTGAGTGTTATTAGTTGCAATATGTGTTGGTGTTGCTGACTGTTGAAGTTTCCAAAAGATGTCATCTTCTGTAGTCCTAGACATGTTTCTCGACGAAGAAATGGATGCTTCTGCCGAGGATGTCTTTGGTCCGGGACTCGTCTTTTCGCCTCTTCATTCGCCTTCATCACCCATGCCCGGGTTCTCCAACTTGCTCACAGGTAGATTAACTTTGCGTTGATCAGCACTGATAAAATACCGATAAGAGTGGCGTTGAAGGACTTCATGAAGTGATGATTTTAATGTATTACTGAAACTAGATAATATAAAAGCGGTATTGAAGGGCTTAATGAAGTAAATATTTTTTTATGCAATGGAGAGTTTGTCTTCCAATATAAGATAGGATGAATTTTACGAAAAGTATATATGTATAACATAGCTTGTGATATTGGTTTATCATATTAGTATCAATATTGATATCGTATTAATATTTTTAAATTGTCATGGACATCTTGATATGTTAGGTGTAATTTTTTTAAAATAACTTCAATTTGCTAATCGTTTGAGAGAGAGAGAGAGAGAGAGAGAGAGAGAGAGAGAGAGAGAGAGAGAGAGAGAGAGAGAGAGAGAGAGAGAGAGAGAGACTTTGAATCACACAAATTTGGACCTTCTCATTGTTTGTAACACCTACTCATCCCTCCCTCGTTTTCGATATCACTCTCGTTCTCCATGCACTCTCACTTTTTCCAATGTAGACGAGTATTAAAACTTTAATCAAGTACCCGACCTACCGTCTCTAAGCTCACCGCTCCTCGCTGTGTGATTAAATTACTTATACACTAGACTAAATTACTCCCTTGGTATTAAAATATTTGGAATCGTAGTAATAGCAATATCGAGTAGTTCTTGATTTGATTTCTGGATACATAGTAGTAGTAGTATTGCATGGAACTGATTATATATATATATATATATATATATATATATATATATATATATATATATATATATATATATATATATATATATATATATATATATATATATATATATATATATATATATATATATATATATATATATATATGAAGAAACGAGACCAAGACATTATATATGAGTATTTTCTTATGAGACTTAATAAAAAAGAAAAAAAAAACTACATGCACATAGACTGAATTCGGAATTAAGATCTTTCGTACTTTTTTCTCTTTTTCCGCAATACACATGTGCACAGTTCAAAAAGTAAATGCCAAGGGAATTTGTAAAGGTGCCTCGAGAAATGCGGTCAATCGATGAATTTGTGTGGTGTGGACTTACATAATGAATGGGGGTTTAAATTATTGATAATTCGAACTGCTGGAAGAGGGTCTTTTCATAGTGCCACGGATAGATTTGAATATATTTTGTTTTGGTATAATTCTCTAGTATATTTTGAATAGTTGTTTGTATACTAACAGAAAAGTATGAATTTTCTTGAAATAAATACATCTGTACGTAATAGTTTTCAGTTTGTGTTCTGAGCTCAATATCAAAATAATTTTCCTACAGTATAACTAGAAATTAAACGATACACATATCACATATAAGGGCTTCTGTGTACCGTGGTAATTTCGTTTTGTCCATCCGTGTATACCATGAAGTAATTAGAGCACACACAAAAAGGCCTTTGATAATTCTTCATAATGTCTATTTTTGTGATCAGAAGGAACATGATGTCCATCAATACTCCATAAGAAATTCAGGTAAACAAACAATAGACCATTTGGTAGTTCTATTTAGGCAGCGTAGCAAAGTACCACTTCCCCTTTTCATTGATCGATACACCTGTTGCTTATTCATTATTAATTCTCTTTTCATGGCACAGTTACAGTAATAGAAGCACTGTGTATTGGCTCTTTGGGCAGAGTCGTTTAGGCTATTGTATGTGGTCGCATAAGCTTAATTGGAAAAAAGTCCATCGATGTTTTCTTATAAATACTTAATCGTGGATACAGAAAATGGGGTCAGATGTTGGATAGAGGATTATTGTATCTTTGAATGGCATATATAAATGTATAAAAATGAATATAAGAGCTTAGAAAAGACATTAAGTTACTACATGTCATTAAAGTATACGAAAGCTTCTTAGGCTTATAAAGGAAATGCTTCTCAACAGCCTTATGCTGGTGGCCAGTAACATACTTTATAAAGGTATTCTGGGAAAAAATAATAGCTATGTTACACTTCCTTGCCTTTTATGGATTTGAAATGAACTCTAAATGGCCTATGTTCAGTCTGTGATAGGCCTAAGCCCATAGCTGGCTAACCATATCGAGTATCAAACATTGATTTTTCTTTGCACCCTTGGTCGTTTGCGTTGCTTACCAGTCGTCTGTTTTCTATGCAAAAGATGTATTTTTCCGTACTTTTTTCATTTGTATTACTAGAAACCATTGTTTCTTTTCCTATGAAGTTTTTTTTTACAATATTTTACAGCAAGCTGTAAAAATATAGCGTATATGGGATAGCTGACTGTCACAAGCTACTTATTACTCTGGTATTACTCCTTTCGCAGTCCTGTACTTCAGTGTTGCCGGCGTACAGCCGTATAAAAAGACTTGGAATAATTACAACAACTGGATAAATGAGATTAGTAATATGTTGCTGGCATGCACAATGTAAACTAAAACTTGTCCTAAAGAAGTCCTCTTCTTCTTCTTCTTCTTTTTTTCTGTCAGAATTGTATATGCACACGTGTAGTTCTAATAGAAATACCTAGAGCGCGATACTGGTTACGATTTCTACATTTGACTGCGAGTAACGGCGCGTATCAGGAGTTACTTCCCTTTTTTTCAAGTCTAGAAAGGATGTTGGTAAGCTATTGTTGCCTATCCAAAGGGAATTCATGGCTACCAAGCAGAACTTGATGGATTCTCTCTCTCTCTCTCTCTCTCTCTCTCTCTCTCTCTCTCTCTCTCTCTATCAGAAACGTCTCTCAAGAAAGTAGCAACGATCAGCATTCTAGAAGGGATCCTCAACAGCATTCAGATGGACGTCATACCCGGGATTTTCGTCATCAGAATCGTCAAATCCCACCTGGTATTCGAGGATGGAGACGAGACTCGAGGATGAATCACAGTCTTTACGACCAACCACGGCGCTACCCCCAGCGTCCCAGGGCGAGGGAGAAATTGCAGCACCTCTACAGTCGTCGACAGCCCTGTTCAAACTGTGGGGAAATAAACCATGATCTTTCCCACTGTTGGTTTAACTATAGACTTAAATGTGGTCACTGCCGTGAACATGGCCATAAAACAAGATTATGTCCCTTAAATATATAGCAATCACATTGTAATACAGGCTTATTGAAACATTTCATAAACATACAACACATCAATGCACAATCACTTTTGGGTAATTTCGAAAATATTGCACTAATGATCAGAGAAAATAACGTGGATATAATGTGTGTTTGTGAAACTTGGCTCCAATCTAATATGCAGTCTGGTTTTGTTGCTATACCTGAGTATTCTTTTTATCGATTTGATGGCGGTAGGGGTGGGGGTGTGGGGGTGTATGTAAGAAATCATCTAACGGTCTCCCTATTAAAGACCCCTGAAGTCGAGCGACCTCCTCATCTCGAAGACATTTGGTTGACTGTTCAGAGTAGGAAATTCCCTTCATTCATCCTGGGATGTGTATATAGACACCCACATGCACTCAACGACACCTTTGATTACATCTCCGAGGTATTTCGGTCGGTCTGTTTGAGGAGCAAACCTCTCATTATCATAGGCGACTTCAATGATAATCTCCTTCTTCCTAATAATAAAATGGGGAAATTAATTCAATCCCTCCACTTAAATCAGCTTGTGAATAAAGCAACCCGTATCACCGCTAATTCCTCCAGCCTAATTGATCTTATAATTACCAATACACCTAGTTTTATAGTTCACCACGATGTCTTACCTTGTCCTGTAGGAGACCACGAGCTTCTAATAGCTACAGTTAATGTCAGGAAGGAAAAGAGACCGCCAATTGTTAAAACTTTCCGATCTCTTGAGAATTATTCTCAAAATTGTTTCTGCGACACTCTTCTTAATGAATACAACACTTTAAATTCAATACTAACTACAGATTGTGTAAATTATCAAGTTTCTACTTTTACTGACGTTTTTACGAGATGTTTAAATGAATGTGCCCCTCTTACAACCAAAGTCATGACACGCCCTCCTGCCCCGTGGATTGACTCTCAGTTAAAAGAGCAAATGAAAAGGAGAGATGACCTCCTAAGGCAATTTAAATCTGATAGACAAAACTCCGAGATGGAAAGAGCCTATAGAAGAGAAAGAAACCTTACTAAAACAATGTTGTCCGAAAAGAAGAAAAATCATTTCAGGGAAGAATTTTCCAAGTATAGGGGAAATATCAAAGGAACTTGGAATGTTATAAAAAGAATAATTCCTGCAAATAAGGAAATCTTAGAAAATTCTGACCTTCCCAGTGATAATGTGGAAAAGCGAGTGAATGATTTTAATAAGTACTTTGCTGAAATAGGTAAGTCCACATATGAAAAGTCCCAAGATAATAATGACTTGATTATTAATCAACCACATAATTGCCAGCCTCCAGCTGAAAGAAATATTATCAATAATTTTAGACCGCACCCAATCGATTTAGTCACACTTATTCTTATCATAAAGAACCTCAAACCAACAAACTCTTGTGGTTCCGATGGGATACAACTTCGCTTCCTAATTGACTCATTGCCAGTTACAGTATTTTTCATTTTAGTCATTGTTAATACATCCATTGTTACAGGCATTTATCCTAACCTCTGGAAGCATCCCTATATCATCCCCGTTTTTAAGAGTGGAGATACTAATAATGTTGAAAATTATAGGCCAATCTCTCTTCTCAGCATTCTGTCTAAAATACTTGAGAAGGTAGTTGCCACCCAGTTAATAAATTTCCTTGAATCAAATTGTCTATTATGTGAAGAACAACACGGTTTTCGGCCTAAACTTTCGACCGAGACGGCCCTACTTAAAATTACTGATAAAATTTATAGTAATATTGAAAATAAGAAAATATCACTTTTATTATTGTTAGATTTGTCTAAAGCATTTGACAGTGTACACCATCAAATTCTAATGAGAAAACTTTCCAAAGTTCATGTTGACTCATTTTGGTTCGAAAATTATCTGAAAGATCGAATTCAATCAGTTCGAATGGGCTCGACTCTCTCTTCCTCTCTAGATATCAGTTTTGGAGTTCCTCAGGGTTCAATTTTGGGTCCTCTGCTTTTCCTAATATATGTTAATGATTTACCTCAATTTATAAGAGATTGCCTACTTGTTATGTATGCTGATGACACCCAGATTATGCTTACTGGTGACATTGATAGAATTCCTGAAATCTTAAAAAGGGCTGAAGATATATTAAACTGTGCCAAAAGTTATTTTAACAGTAATGGTCTTTTACTGAACGAAAATAAAACTAAATTTGTTATTTTTGGATCAAATCAATACCTGTCCCGCATTCCTGAGAACATCAGTATAAATTTCAACAATGTTTCACTCTTCCCATCTAATAAGGTTAAAAATCTAGGAGTTATTATGGACAGTACCATGACATTTAATTTTCATATCGATGAACTACATAAAAAAGTGAACGGGACCCTTATTTACTTGAACAGAGTCTATGAAAGATTCGAGCCTGATTGTAGGGTAATTGTAGTACAAACATTAATTTTAAGTATTCTCAACTACTGTCTGAGTGTTTGGGGTTCCACGACTAAGACCCAGATGTTACGAGTGAAAAGGCTCCAGAATTTTGCTGCAAGAGTTGCCATAGGGGGGGTGCATAAATATGATCACGTGACTCCCCTCTTTGAGAGATTGGGTTGGCTAAGGATGGACAGGAAGTTCATATATAATATCTGTCTTTTAGTTTTTAAAATAAATCATGGAATATTACCGGAATGGCTCTTCTCATTGCCAACAGTTAATCAAGTGCGTATCAATAACGTCAACACCAGATATCAGAATTCTTTTTACGTGCCCAGAACTTCCACTGATATTGGGGCAAGAGCCTTAAATGTAATGGGCCCGAGACTTTGGAACTCTTTACCCGCAAACTTAAGAAGCTGCCAAACATTACCCTCACTTAAATCTCATCTTTTAAATCACCTACTTAATAAGTGATTTTAGTCTCATTATTATCCTCCCATTGGGTAGACGAAGTGTATGTATGCCTATTTTAATGTGTAAATATTTTGATTTTGTGCTTTGCAAATTTCATTTGTTTTATTTTGACATTTTACATTGTAATTTGTAATTAGATTAAGTATCATGTAATAGCCATTTTTGATGGAATAAAATTTTTGACTTTGACTTTGACTCTCTCTCTCTCTCTCTCTCTCTCTCTCTCTCTCTCTCTCTCTCAAGCTATGTGGTCTCTCTCTCTCTCTCTCTCTCTCTCTCTCTCTCTCTCTCTCTCTCTCTCTCTCTCCTCTCTCTCTCTCTCTCTCTCAAGCTATGTGGTATTACTCGCAGAATACATTTATCTCCTAGGTCTATTCCAAACATCATTATCAACACTGTGTTGCTGGTCCCTGGTCGATTATCGTAATTTATCCAACTGTTAATATTATTGTCTGATTATAAGACGCGTATTATTGATATAATATTCACTTTAGCCTTTAAACGGAAATATTTGCTCTAAACTCTTAATCTGTGGCTTTTGACCGACGAATTCTAGTTTTACAATCAATATACGGTTGCGTTTTGCTTTTCAGTTTTTGCGTTGGTCCCGGCATGCAAGTGTTTGTGTTATGCGTTATTCGATGGTAAAATATTTCCTATGGCTAGTCACTATAGTGACTGAGACCAAAACATATCCCCTTTTAAGTGTGATCGCTACGTGAATAACCTATTTTCCTACTAGTGTTTGCAACTCTCTCTCTCTCTCTCTCTCTCTCTCTCTCTCTCTCTCTCTCTCTCTCTCTCTCTCTCTCTCTCTCTCTCTCTCTCTCTCTCTATAATGTCTCCGCTTTAATGTCTAAGCTAGACCTATAGCCATGTTTTACTGTTGCAAAAAAAGTCACGCTTTAATGTCTCAAATAGCAACAACATCTTGCTTTATGTGTTAGCTATTAATTCAAGTTTAACATCTCAGCTAGTAACGAAAGCCACGTTTGTCACAAATGATAAAGAAAGTTTTTATGGTCGTTAATAATAACCAAAAGAAGTTCAGTGTCGTAAACAATAACTGAAACCAAGTTTTAATATTTCAACTTAAAAACCACGTTTTAATGTCTTAAATGGAAACCAAATTAGATTTTTAGCGTCTCAAATAATAACTAAAGCCATTTTTTAATGTATCAAATTGCATTTTAATCACGTTTGAATGTATTAAATTGTAATCTTATAAGAAAATAAGTTTATATTTTATGAGTATGACACCTGGACAGGCAAGAAAATTGCCCTTATCAATAATCATGTAGCAGGTTGGCTCATGGGACCAGCCGCCCGTTGCGATACTACAGCTGAAGGTTATTTGAACTTAAATAGGTCTGTCCAGGACAGTTCGATGTTAAGTCTTCCTTCAGTTACGGTTCTTTTTCTATGCCTACAGCTACACTGAATATTCTTGGATATTCATCACACATCTTTTTATCCCTTCACATCTGACAAGTCATTACACTCTCCATCTCTGTTTCTCTTTATGTATTTTTCGTGCCCAGGCCCGATGAGGGCTGTTTTATTTAATTTTATTTTTTTTTGGCCCGTCCTGGTGTCACCAAGAAAAAAAAATCAGTCATGTTTTAACCAAAGCCAAGTTTTAATATTTTTGCCACTAAATAATGCCTCAGCTAGGAACTAAATCATTAACGTCTTGGTTAGTAAGCAACTAGAAGTAGAAGCTTTTTGCTGGATTGGTAACGCCTTACTTTCATTCTTGGAATGTCACTATTAATCTTTTAGGGTCTGAATTATTTCTAAGTGCCACTGCTCCCAGTCGCGACTTATAATTCGTCCTTTATTTCTTTTGCAAGTATTTATTTATTTATTTGTGTTTCTATTTTTACACCGTTAACACATAATTGATTAAAAAACCCCTTGCAGAGTGGCGTACTGATATATATATATATATATATATATATATATATATATATATATATATATATATATATATATATATATATATATATATATATATATATATATATATATATATATATATATATAGGATTCGGTGAGAATAATACATCTTGAAATGTGCTGAATTTTTTTCACAGATTGTTCATTTTTTTTTTTTTTACAGCTCGCATTTTATATATTATTTTGGAGAAGGAAGCCAAACTCTTTTGCAAAATATGTTTATACGCATATTTTTTTTTTTCGTGTAAAGTTGGTGATGATAACAGTAAAGTATACTGAAATAGTTATGAATTCCTGAATATGGCTTTAATTTTTGTAAGTTAAACCCTTATGTCAAAGTTTATTTATTTATTTATTTATTTTTATGATTGTGACACCAGGACGGGCTAAAAATAAAAAATAAAATAAAACAGCCCCCACCGAGCCTGGGCACAAAGAATACATTAAGTAAAAAGTAACAGAGATGGAGAGTATAACGACTTGTCAGAAGTGGAGGGATTATAAGAGGTTTGTAATGAATATCCAAGAATATTCAGTGTTGATGTTGGCATAAAATATAACCGTAACTGAAAGAAGACTATTATTAGAATAATAAACAGTCTCTGTGGAAATTTGTTTCATGCACTTTTTTAATTCTATTTTTGTTGATATATTTTTGACGCATTTAACGCCTTGGCAGAAACGGAAGTTAACGCTATTCGGTCTACATATTGAGACAACCTTGGCTTGTGTCCGGATGGATGAATGTTTTATTCATGGAACAAAACAATATATAGAAGAATTAAAGAAAAAAAATCCTATTGAGAGATTAATGTTATGTTGGCATCTAGAGAAAACTCTAGGCTATAAGAATTTATATTTGTAATATATAGTATATGCTCTCAAGAAAATACTACTACTACTACTACAACAACTACTACTGCTACTACTACTACTACTACTAATAATAATAATAATAATGATGATAATAATAATCTTCGTTATCTGCAACTCATCCTGTGTGCATATGAGCTTGCTTTGTCTCACTAGCGTATTAAATAATTATAATAATAATAATAATAATAATAATAATACTAATAATTTGTTATTTTAGTTTCTGACCACTGGCTTCCTGAAAGGAACTGTAAACAGAGATAAATTGTCCAAGAATTCCGTACATTCTTGAACACGCAGTAAACTATTCAGAAAATAAATATAATCAACCATTGCTGCTGCAGTTAAATAAGTGATCGAGTTATTGCTTACAAAAATATGTACAAATGTGACCCTCTTTCTTACATTTTTATCTTTCATTAACGCATTTTACTGATATTGAATCATGGTGTACTCGTTCAGAAGCCATTCATATGGGTTAGTGAATTTAATACTTGTAAGGAATTGCGAGTAGAATACTTTCCTTGTCGTGCACGCACGAGAAGAATGAGTGATTTATACTCGCACATTATTGCGTATTTCGTGTTTTCATAATTTACACACGGTTTGAACGTTGCTTTTCATCTCCTTCGTTACAAAGGCCCTTTTCCCATTATATTCTAGAAGTGCGTGAGTATAAACACAGTTTAATGTTAAGATTTTGTGTATGTGTGTGTGTAACATATTTTTGCTTCTGGACAGGATTCGATACTACTTCACTCTAGGCAATAAAATAGTGTGCATAATTGCCAAGTGTGTTGTAGGTTGGAAGTCTGGCCAAAGGGCAAATGTGTTCCATATTTACACATATGATAATATGTTTCTTAGATCACTTACACGCACACACTCGCATATATATATATATATATATATATATATATATATATATATATATATATATATATATATATATATATATATATATATATATATGTGTGTGTGTGTGTGTGTGTGTGTGATTACCTAATTGTGTTTACGGGAAAGAGCCCAAAGCTCGTATCTTCCCGTCTCCTGATCGGTTCCATTTTTAGACTTAGTGATACTTATCGTACCTGTCCTTAAAACTATGGATTGAGATAGCATTAACTACCTCCTCGCTTAGCCAATTCCAATTATCAACTACTCTTACACTGAAAAAGTATTTCCTTACATCCTGCAAACAAGTTTTCTTACGAAGCTTCAAACTATGACCTCTAGTTCTAGAGCCAGCCATATCGAAATATCGATCCCTATCCACTCTATCATAACCATGAAGGAATTTAAAGACTGTCACCATATCCTACTTACTCTTCTAGCTTCGAGTGATGGCAAGTCTAATTCCCTCAGCCTCTCATCATAACCGAGATTGCGTATTTCTGGCACCAGTTTCGTGGCATGTCTTTGAACTTTTTCAAGCTTAGCTATGTGCTTTTTCAAGTGCGGATTCCAAAAGGGGGCTGCATATTCGAGTTTTGGCCTCACATAGGTTACATAAATATTTCTGAACATTTCCTTGTCCATGTGCCTGAAGGCTACCCTTACATTTGATAAGAATGCATATGCTGCCCTTACTACGCCATTTATATGTATTTCTGGAGACAAATCTGCCAGTATGTTTACTCCTAGATCTCTCTCATTTTCTGTCTCTTGAAGTTGTACTCCAGCCACCGAGTAGTCAAGCTTGGGCCTTCTTGCACTTGTACCCATTCTCATTACCTTACATTTTGAGGTATTGAATTTCATTAGCCACTTTTCTGACCACTCATGCAGATTATTTAGATCCTCCTGAAGTTCTCTACCATTGTTCTCGTTTTTTACTTTCTTCACAATCTTTGCATCATCTGCAAACATATTCATGAATGAATTTACAGACTCTGGTAGGTCATTTACATATACAAGGAACAAAAGTGGCCCTAAAACTGAACCCTGTGGAACTCCACTACTAACTCTTCTCCATTCAGACACTGTCTTACTCTAACCCTCTGTTCCCTTCCATCTAAGTAAGTTTTTATCCATTCCAAGACATTTCCACCTATTCTAGCCATTGATTGCAGCTTCCTAATAAGTCTCCCATGTGGAACAGTGTCAAACGCTTTCTGGAAGTCTAGGAATATGCAATCTGCCCAGCCCTCTCTTTCCTGTAAGATTTGGCTTACCTCATCATAAAATTCAAATAAGTTTGTTACTGTTGATCTTCCTTCTCTGAAGCCATGTTGCCTCACTGACAGAAAGTTGAAGGATTCCAAGTGAAGAGAGATATGTTTCCTTAGTAGTTTCTCCATAAGTTTGCAAACTATGCTGGTCAAGGAAACTGGTCTATAGTTCAGAGCCGTATCCCTCCTTCCCTTTTTGAAGATAGGTATCACATTTGCTTGTTTCCAGCATCTTGGAATCTCCCCCGACTCCAGTGACTCCTTAAATATGATACTTAGTGCCACTAAGTGTGTGTGTGTGTGTGTGTGTGTGTAATTATATTTTAGATCTACTGTATATTAGAAAAAAATATATAAATATACATTATATACTGCTCTTCTCTTGGCTTGGGAGAAACACTTATCCCATATTTGCATAGTAAATATGTTATCTAGAGATAATCTCGATGATATTTTTCCTATATGATATGAAAATATTATTGGATTATGATATATATAGATGTGTGTGTGTGTGTGTGTGTGTTAGGAAGTATATAGATATTGCTATCGTTTATATATATATATATATATATATATATATATATATATATATATATATATATATATATATATATATATATATATATATATATATATATATAGGTAGATAGATAGTAGGTTGGCCATGGCACCAGCCGCCCATTGAAAGACTACGACTGAAGGTATTAGGATACAACTAGAACTGGTTCAGACAGTTTCAGGTTGAGTCTTCCTTCAGGACGGTCCTTTCCTCATGCTTACATCTACACTGAATAGTTTGGTGTATTCACTACACATCTCTTGCTATTCTATTACATTTGATAAGTCACAACACTTCCCACATGTTTCTTTTTCTCTTTTTTCCTCATATTTGTTATTATTCATGGAAGGTCCACAGCTAATGGCCCCCAGTACCCGGCATAGAGGGGTGCGAAGAATCTCCGGGGATCGTGTTGCCTCCACTGTTGGCTTGAGGGCAGACACGCCTGGTGGTAGTAATGGTTCTGCCCCTAACCTTGCACCTCCCAATAGATCTGCTTCTCTCACTCTTCACTATTCGAACATTCGTGGGCTAAAACTTTAATCTTTCGTCTGTGGAACAGCACTTGGGTACTTTCCTCCCTAACCTCCTCCTCCTCCTATCTGAAACCCAGCTGTCTATACATGCTTCCACTGACCCATTTCAAATATCTCACTATAATCTGTATACTCGTTTTTTTACCAAAGATGGGGTTTGTGCCTACTGCAACATTAACACTCCTATTACGAGGCTCATGGACCTTGAATCTCCTGACTTTGATGTTCTCTGGCTAAAAGTCTATCTCTCCACTACCACTATTTCCCTTTGCTTGTGCTACTGTTCTCCAAACTCCACCAAGTTTGTGTCTTTCTTTGAATATCTGTCCTCGTGCCATGAGTCCTTACTCTCTTCTCACCCACATGCTGAAGTTCTCTTCATTGAAGACTTCAATGTACACCACAGTGAGTGGTTTCATTCTTCTCACACTAATGTGGGAGGAAATGAGGCCCTTGCTTTCTCTATTACTCACGATCTGGAGCAAATAATCAAACTTTCTGCTCGTGTTCCAGATCGTCATGAACATGCAGCAAACACTCTTGACCTATTTCTCACTTCTAATCCTTCAAACTACTCTTATTCTGTGCTTTCCCCTTTTAGTAAATCTGACCACTCTATGATCTTAATCTCTCCCATTTTCGCTGCCCCTTCACCAATCCCTCCTACTCGGCGCCGCCTTTGCCACATTGCGCGTACCCAACATGATAAATTGCGTAACTTCCTTTTTGACTTGCTAAAAAATGCTTTACTGCTCAGATTTGAAGGCCTAAGCTTCCTTTATAAGAAGGAAAGTTTATGACCTTAAACCCTTTCTCAATGACAAATGCTTCTGATCCTTAGCCAAAAAGCTCTCCAAAAACTTCTGTAACTCAAGCTTTCCCTATCTCCTTAATAGAGTTGAATCTAAGGCAGTCTGACTCATCAGAGATCCTTCTCTTCTTATCTGGATTCTCTCTGTCTTCGCAGTAAGGTATCTTCCCTTTCTCTTTTCTATTACTACTCCTTCCATCGCTGCTCTGATGAGTTGACAAGTTGCATCCCTCCCTCACTGCTGAGGCCGTGTAACACTCACCAAGCTGCCTCATCTCACAGGTACTGTGTGGAGACTTGTAGCTCGCGGATTGGTTGGTGCAGCGACTGCTTCTTCCCATCTACCTCCAGACTCTTGAACTCTCTTCCTCCTTCTGTCTTTCCTAATTCTTATGGCCTTTCTTCCTTCAGAAAGCAGATATATCGCCATCTCAGCGCCTAGTCCTCCATATCTCTGGGTCCTCTGTACTTTGACTGTTTTTTCTGTCTGTTGTTTTCCTTTGTGTGACATTACCTCATCTCTACCTTATCCTTAACCTTTTTCTTTTCCTTCGTCTTGGTATTTTGTTGTGGGCGGGCCTTTATTGATGAGGGCAGTTTTTGCCTGTCCCGGTGTCACACTTAAAGATTAAAATTATATATATATATATATATATATATATATATATATATATATATATATATATATATATATATATATATATATATATATATATATATATATATATATCATTTTTTCTTTATATGTCGTATCTTCATGTATTTATTTATATTTATTAATCAATAAGGTATTTGCATAGTTATTTTACTTCTACATTCTTACAGTTTATATTTTATTTTATTACCCAGGTATATTACTATTATTATTATTATTATTTGTCTAAAACTGTTGCCACTTTTATGTGGAGTTGCTTTGTACCGTGCGTTTTCTCTCGGTAAGAAATGAGACCATTTCCTTTATAATTAAGGGGAAAATTCCCCCCTCTTTGACATAATTATATTGTCAATACATATATTAGTACTTTGATATTCTCATTACCTTCAACTTAAGCTTAAAGAAGTCTCTCTCATGGATAGTTGGGGGAGGGTGGTTTAGCAACAGCAGTAGTGTATGTAGTATTAGTCGTTGTTGTTGTTGCAGCAGCAGTAGTAGTAGTAGTAGTAGTAGTAGTAGTGGTAGTAGTAGTAATTTATTTTTACTATTCTTTTCGCTGTTAGCCTTCTTCTTCATGATAAAACAATGAGGAATTGACTGTATACCTCTACATAATAATACATACATACATATACCTTGGCTGTTTCCCCCTTAAATTGGGGGGTAGCCGACATAAAAAAAGGAAAACAGTTTGGGGAGAAGTTATTCTCCCCCCCACTCCCCTTCTTCTTTGACGTCTCACAGGAGGTTGGTACAAGGGGGGGGATTCCCAGTCCCCCCGCCCCGTCCACTTTTAGTCGCCTTTTACGACACGCAGGGAATAATAATAATAATAATAATAATAATAATAATTTGAAGGAGAGTAGGTGCTTCAAGCACCTACTCTCCAATCCGGGAACCTATTGGAGCTAGAGAATGGCGTATTTCACGTCTTTCATATTTATAGAATCGTCCTATACTTCTCAAGTTTTTGTGTCACCCTTAGTACCTATTTGAATGGGTGTGGACACAGCTTGGAGCTGGAGAATTAAGGCTTCCTTAACGCCCCACGGTGGTAGGCTCGAACTAAAGATACTCTCTCTCTCTCTCTCTCTCTCTCTCTCTCTCTCTCTCTCTCTATATATATATATATATATATATATATATATATATATATATATATATATATATATATATATATATATATGAGTAAATTAAAGCTAACCTAAAGAAAAAAGGAACCACGTGGTGTTTTCTGTAACTAGCGAGGTACAGCACTATATATAGCTATACTACGCACACCTGTATTTAAAGGACACATGTGTAGTAACACTTGTTATTGTCTGTACACCCGGTATTTTATTACCTTGCTCTAGGCTTATTCTTGCACACCTGTACTCTTTCGATCCATATTGAACTGTACCTCTTAGGTGAAAGTGTATGTTAGGGGTATATCTAATGATTTCATGCTTAGAATTACAGTATGAAGTAGTTAACACTCACATAGATTAATTTTCTCGTCATAAATTTCAAATATACATGTAAAAGACGTAAATTTAGAGGTAGGCCTATTTAAGAATATGTCGCGGTTAATATATTAATAGTAATGTTAGTGATAATGGCATATTTGAGATCATTACATCCTTATAAGAATTCCCAGTATCTTAACTTACGCAGAAGTGAATTAAGAAATAAAAACCCAAATTAGAAAATGACATTAATTTTTATCTCCTACAATTGAGCGATTTATTCTTACGAATGAAAGGTAGAAGCTGTGAATGAACATGTATACATGGCAATTAAGGAAAGGCATCCACTTATTATTTCTGTCGAAAAGATAGACAGCAATGTAACCGGTGAAAGACACGGTCACGAGTAGCTACAAATTATATCCCCCTTTTTTTTTTTATAATGACACCAGGACGGGCCAAAAAAAAAAAATTAGTAATAATTTACCCTCATCGGGCCTTGGCACGAAGAAAACATAGAAACAGAGATGGGGAGTATTGTGACTTGTCAGATGCGAGGGGATAATTGGTGGTGTTCCTAAAGATTCTCGTGTTTTTATGCATTTCTTCTTTGCTTATATCTCTTCTCTATTTCATACGGGTTCGCTTATCTGGAGAAGACTGTTGTAATTTTGTGTTAACACTTCGTCCTTTGTTAACCTCTTTCCTTACATATCTTGCTTTGTGCGCATTTATGTATATTATAAAAGCTGAATGTTTTTGTTGTGTATGGCAGGGAAAAGACAAAGGTTTGAGTAGCTACTCTTGCTGTTGTTGTTCACCGTATCATGCGTCACTACTCATCCCCTTTCGAATGGAGGTGAAGAGAGATAGGTTGAGACTTGGGAAATTAGACTGCACTCGTCTCCGATTAATGCCATGGCCGTTCTGTACCTTTCAACTATGAAAAAGGCATTGTAGTCCAATAGCAAAGCTTGTAATTAACTGTAAAGGAAGGACATTTAGCATAATATATTTAACTCGTGCCCCGTGGACCAAAGGCCCACACGCAGCTTCTTTCTAAATATAAAACACTACCCAGCGATGTGACTGAGTAGCATGAGACGCAGTTACTGTCCGAATCGGAGTTACAAATACTCAGGTTGTTTTAACATCTCCAACCTTAGGTAAAGTCCTGTCTGAACGCTACAAGACTACAGCCGAGGAATAATGATAAACTGTAGTGTTTTAATTATATATTAGAAGAGGAAGTATTCATTATACTTTCATGTTAGTAAACAATTGTGTTGATGTCCACAACAGGATTCAGAATTTAGTCATTCAGGCTGCATTGTCTACATTAATATTATGGATTTTTTTGTCTAATTTTCTGACTATTTATCTATCCGAATCAATATATTTCATCAAGTATAAAACCCGCTCTATAACTGTACACCTTTTACTTTCATAAAAGAAAGGGAGTTTGGTTCAGTAATTTTAATATGAGAGAGAGAGAGAGAGAGAGAGAGAGAGAGAGAGAGAGAGAGAGAGAGAGAGAGCGTTGACCTAGACATTGAACAGCGGCGTCTTGGTAATGGGCCAAGGAACACTAGAGTGATCAACACATTCGAGATGGAATGTGGTAGACGTAGTAGCATCCGAAATTCGTAATATGATGAATGAAATTCTCGTCAGTTGAAATTTAACTCTCTCTCTCTCTCTCTCTCTCTCTCTCTCTCTCTCTCTCTCTCTCTCTCTCTCTCTCTCATACAGTTGCAGGAACTCTGTATTGAAAACCTTTCAGTCTGTAAAGGTACACCATAATTTATTCAATAATTGTATTCGTTTTGCCATATAGTAATATTTATCAAGTCATATCATTGTTTCCGAGTTTTGGAAATGTTACGCAGTTGACACTAGATTCAATATACATTTAAAGAAAAAGAAAGGACGGAATAAATAGCATTCTTATATACAGTATATTAAAATAGTTAAATCGTACGTCTGTCAGCTCGTCTCTTCCTTCCGGTTAAGCGCATTCTTATATACAGTATATTAAAATAGTTAAATCGTACGTCTGTCAGCTCGTCTCTTCCTTCCGGTTAAGCGCACCGATCCAGAGGAATATGATTATCTCATTAGCTTGTTGCAGGCGAAGTTATATATGAGGACTAATTTTTTTAATTATTTTTTACACTAAGCTCTGTATATAATTGTGATTTTATAGTTAGTATGTTACGTGCGAATATATTTTATTATATAAGAGGAGTATTTTAGTTTATAAATTTTACATTAAGCTTATAATTTATTTTGTAGTTAGAATATTGTAAAACTTAATAGAAATTCTGTTTAGGGTACTAATGGTTATTTGCTTTGGTACTGTATTATATGGAATTTTTTTCATTTTTTCCATGTTAATTGTAGTATTTCTTTATCCAGATATATAGTTAAATGGTTTCTAATTATGGGCATTATTGTTTGATATACTAGTTTCATACTAGAATTTTTATTTAGTTTTAACGTTATGCTTTTGGTTGCGCCCAGCCTTACTTATAGGAAAATTGTTTTATTTATATGAACTCTGAAGATGATTTAGATATTCTCAAAAGCATCACAGTGTTCTTTAATGCACTTTTCTTTTAATGACGTTTTCCATGCCTTAGTATCTAACATCACTCATAATAATTTCGTTTTAATAACTCATCACTGAAGATGAGTGAAAATACTGCTTGAAGTGGTAATCCACCCTTACGTTTAGCGTTTTTATTGGTAGCGTGGTTTTTTTTTTTTTTTTTTTTTTTTTTTGGTGTGTGTGTGAAGATGAGCGAAATATTTAACAGCCAGATTCAACGGTCGTATCAAATTTCCCATCATAGTCTTTTATTCATATGTATGTACAGTTTTTCATGGATCTTGTAATGAAGAGTAACCCCAGGGTGCTCTAGGGTTATTCATTTATTACAAGGCAAGAACCATATCTAACTCACCCTAACCTAACGAACCTCACAACCTATCTCGCCATAACCTAACCTAACCAAACAATTTACGAGGTTATTTAACTTTACGAGAGGTCCTGAGGGCAGTGATGTTTTCCAGATCCTATAACTTTTCAAGTCATAAATTCACTGTTAGTGACTTGTTTTTAACAGACACAGCTAGCAGCGACGAGATGAGAGAGAGCGAGTTTACCTCTGGAGTAGAAAGCCAGGAAGCTCTAGACTCATTCTTAAAACAGATGGGACTTCCCTCTCATCATCATGGTTGGATCATTTGTGTGAAACTAATTATGGGGAAATTGGCGTGTGCTTTTGGGGAAAACGCTTTTATGGCTTATTTCTACTTTTTTTTATTTTTCTAGCATTTCAATATCCAAATAAACTTGTGACATTTTTACTTGTTACATTTTGACATTGTGGTTGATTTGTGGTTTAAGGTGATTTGGGATCAGATAAAGATGAGCAGCTCCAAAGCATGAAATAACCCCCAATATTATTAAGTTGGGTTAGCTTTGTTAAATTAGGTTAGGCATTAACCAAACCTAACAGAACCTTTGCAATTTATGGGGTTATTTAATGATCTGGCGTTTCTAATCTTTACCTAATCCATGATTTCTATTCTTTTGAGTAATTCTGTATATGCAAATTTCATTGTGATTCAGTTATATTTTGTTTGTGTTTAATATATCTTGATTCAATATATATTTATGTAGTCATAAAATAAATGTATTTTTTTTTACTTATGATTAAGTTCGAGCATTTAATAAATATGATTAGTGTAAGGTGTCACCTAAAATATGCAATTTTGGAGTTTTGATCGTGCCGCATAAATAATGCATGTTATCGAAAATATGACCGGTCATACACTCGTAATATATATATATATATATATATATATATATATATATATATATATATATATATATATATATATATATATATATATATATATATATATATATATAATGGGGTTATTGGTTTACACTCTTCTCGAGTTTCGATGTTTTGTGGTTACAACACATCTCCCATTAATTATTTTGCTTTTTTTTTTTTTAATTTTTGGACTGTATTTTGTCTCCCAAGCATAAAACAGATTCTTCAGATGGCAGGGATTGAAGAAAAGGAAAGCCATCACCATGGAAGTGAAATTAGAGATAGTGAAATGCTTGGAAAATGTAGATACTTTACCACTGCATTAGCATAGGTGTGCTCTGACTAACACTGAAATTCAGGTTACCTCACATTTCAGGAACGGAACTCATGACGTAAATCGAGGACCTCCTTATATATATATATATATATATATATATATATATATATATATATATATATATATATATATATATATATATATATATAAATAAGTACAAACTGTTAGCATACAGCACTAAATAGTAAGGAAGCCCATCAGTGAAACAAAACTTATAAAACAATGCTATATTTCGGATCCTAACTGGATCCCTTCTCAAGCACAACTGAGACAAAATAACAAAGAAGGGGGAGACATAAACAAAAGGACTCATGAGACCTGAGGGATTAAAAAAATTTTTGATAACAGGACAGGTCTAATCCAAACGAATTATCCTCAACCAAGAAGCCGCCAAGATCATTAAACCATTAACAAAGAAAAATGTTAATCCTTAAAATGATAAATGATCTGAAAGAAGACAGCCCCCAACATATTATTATAATTAAAAGAATATTAATCTGGTTGGGGGTTTATCTTGAGGGATAACTTCGTTGAGGCAGCGCTTCAGGAGGGCTTTATCAATTATGTCAGGGGTCCATTGCCCCCTAGATAGATTAAAATTGTCCTTCATTTCAATGAGGGAAGATTCCACAATTTTCCGTTTGAATTGACAGGTACTTTTAAATAGCATAGTGGCACCACTCCAATCAATCCGATGATTATGTTCATTGATGTGGGTAAAAATAGCTGAATTTTCTTGATTATATCTTACTGCTCTCTTGTGTTCTAAGACTCTCTGGGATAGAGAGCGGCCTGTTTGTCCTATGTACACTCTATTGCAATCATTACAGCTTATTTGGTATACTCCTGCATTAACTTCTTTTTTGTTTTGGCTAACGTTAACTAATTCTTTTCTTAAAGTAGTGGGATAGTTAAAAGTGAATGGGGACTGTTTACCTAATGTATCATTTATGACGCCTAGCTTTTGGTGAAAAGGAAGGAGGATTTTGTTGAAATTATTCTCTTTGGGGGTCCTGTGAGGATTGTAAAAAACATGTTTAGCTTTCTGCAGAGCTTTGTCTAAGAAAAAGGGAGGATAACAAAGTTGGTCAAGCTGAGAATAAAATTCAAACGGTTTATTCTCAGCTTGACCAACTTTGTTATCCTCCCTTTTTCTTAGACAAAGCTCTGCAGAAAGCTAAACATGTTTTTTACAATCCTCACAGGACCCCCAAAGAGAATAATTTCAACAAAATCCTCCTTCCTTTTCACCAAAAGCTAGGCGTCATAAATGATACATTAGGTAAACAGTCCCCATTCACTTTTAACTATCCCACTACTTTAAGAAAAGAATTAGTTAACGTTAGCCAAAACAAAAAAGAAGTTAATGCAGGAGTATACCAAATAAGCTGTAATGATTGCAATAGAGTGTACATAGGACAAACAGGCCGCTCTCTATCCCAGAGAGTCTTAGAACACAAGAGAGCAGTAAGATATAATCAAGAAAATTCAGCTATTTTTACCCACATCAATGAACATAATCATCGGATTGATTGGAGTGGTGCCACTATGCTATTTAAAAGTACCTGTCAATTCAAACGGAAAATTGTGGAATCTTCCCTCATTGAAATGAAGGACAATTTTAATCTATCTAGGGGGCAATGGACCCCTGACATAATTGATAAAGCCCTCCTGAAGCGCTGCCTCAACGAAGTTATCCCTCAAGATAAACCCCCAACCAGATTAATATTCTTTTAATTATAATAATATGTTGGGGGCTGTCTTCTTTCAGATCATTTATCATTTTAAGGATTAACATTTTTCTTTGTTAATGGTTTAATGATCTTGGCGGCTTCTTGGTTGAGGATAATTCGTTTGGATTAGACCTGTCCTGTTATCAAAAATTTTTTTAATCCCTCAGGTCTCATGAGTCCTTTTGTTTATGTCTCCCCCTTCTTTGTTATTTTGTCTCAGTTGTGCTTGAGAAGGGATCCAGTTAGGATCCGAAATATAGCATTGTTTTATAAGTTTTGTTTCACTGATGGGCTTCCTTACTATATATATATATATATATATATTTATATTATATATATATATATATATATATATATATATATATATATATATATATATATATATATATATATGTTTTACATATTAGTAAGAATCGCAGAAATACAGAATTTCATATTTTATACAGGATTTGTGGTTTAAAAAAAAAAAAAAAAAAAAATATATATATATATATATATATAGGGTACTCACCATGGCTAATGCGCAGCACCGAACATACAGCTGGGCCGAAACTTAACAAACATCACAATAGCCTAACTGAACCCTTAACCACCAAAATGCACAGAACCAATATACATACACAGAGCAATGAAACAATATACATACAGGGAACAGTTGAATAATACAACAACAGCACTATACATACGAAAAGTCTCTGCAGCCAACCCAAAAGACAACACGCAATTCGAATGACACAACGAAATTCAGGACAACCTCTCCCTTCCAATCTACCAACCCCTCTGCCGTTTTTCATCTCCCCATCTACCCATAAAACGAACAACAAAAACGAAGCACCAAGCGCACCAATTAAAAACAGCCAACATTCTGGGAGGATCTTGTGATCCTCCCTGATCACAAGATCATCAAAAGGTACACTAACCCTCCATATGAAAATCAACAGCCCATACTGGTGGGTGCCACACCCTCTGAGATTGTGTCACCACCTCGCCTCCATCTTCATCTCCCCTCTCCTCCGGCTCCTCATCACTCATTTCACTTTCTGGACCCACTACTCTCTGGATAACCAATATATGTCTAGGCACCCCATCTGCAGAGGCATTGTTTTGCGAATTAATTCCAGTTACCCTACCTCTTCCCCACTGCGATTTACAGTGAGCATTGGGTGGCTTCACCCATACCTCCTCCCCCATTTATTAGACTCTAGTTCACCTTCAACTGTCTCTGTCCTACCCTCGGTAAAACATTGTACCAAAACACTACTTCTGGAGGGGAAATCCATCCCCTCTCTGCAATTGCTTTAATCGTCCTTTGGTGCCGTTCAGTAATACCATTGCCTCCTTGCTTATATGCAGCCCTAAAAAACTGCATAATATTCCATTTGTCAAACATTAGCTTCAATACATTTGATCTAAATGCCATACTGTTGTCCATCGAGACTTCATTAACTGGCCCCCTCTCAAGGAAAATTTCATTCAAAATACTCTCAACCTCAATTGCATATTCTGCTTTAAATTATATCCAAATGGCAACACGTCCTGGTCCGCTATCAATCATAGTCAAATACTGTACATTCCTTGCCTTTAATGGGTGACATTCACGGCTAACCTCCTCCACTTTTCTTTAACATGAGGTTTACCATGTTCATGGACTATCGGAGCAGTATCAGTAGATTGGCATCTCTCACATCCTCTAACCGCTCGCTGTACAGCCTCTCTTGTGACTGTAGGGTCAACTTTTCTAGCCAAAAACAGGGTTCTCTCTACACCCATGTGATGCATTTCGTGCATCTCTTTAACATTCAGGACTCCAAGCCAACAAGTTGGCGGTTCATCCTCCCACACATCTTTAGTCACACTCAACCACTCCTTCTTGACTCTAGTAAGAATATCAGCTTTATTTTTCCTTGTTGGCACAAATGTGACACTCAAGTCTAACAAAAACTCTCCAATGAGCTCTCTTATAAATGCCCTAACATCTCTTAATAAGCATCTCTTCAGCTCCTTTAGTTATAGCCCTCTCATCACCTGCAATGGCAGACTTCACCCAAGCTTATACTGTAGCTGAATCCTCACGAATCTTAATTTTTCGTAACCCCCATTGAATTGCCAGATTCAAACCCTTTTGGGCAGCATCCAACTCAGTTACATTAATGTGTCCACAATCATCTTGCTTCCTCAGCCAGGCAGCATCCTCTACCTCAACACCACCTATTTCCAACACCACCCCAGTGCTATACTGTGAACATCACACCACACCACGCCTTCCTTCGTCTTTTGAACATGCCATCTACCTCTTACAGGATCCTCCCTCTTTACTGTCTCCAAAATCTCTTGCACCATTGCGACTGTTCTCTCTCCGATCTCGTCCTCCCACTGAACACCCTCCACTACCCTCTTCATGTAACTACATGCTACGCGAAGCCAGCCAGCAATTGGATAGTGCCCTACCAGCTTCCCACATACAGAAAACAGCTCATGCCGACTCAGCCTGCCCTTTACTTCCGGAATTTCATTTCTCCTATTAAAAACAAGCTTACCTGCCATATCCCGCTTTATCCTAAGCCCTAATGCTACCCTTCCCTCCAACGGCTCAAGGGGTTTTGTTTTCAAACCATACTTTGAAGTGATTTACAACTTCCAGCTGCCTTTACCATTGTTTCATCCACCCATATATCATCTATATATGTATTTGTGGCAGCCTTAACTCTCTCATTTTTCCCAAAACAGTTTTAAGAATCAGGGTCATAATTGGATATGCTGAAATTAAGCCAAATCCCACCCTAGTTAAACAGTAGGTCTATCCTTTATAACTCACTAGCTGATACTTCCACAACTTCTTATGTACATGAAGCTGCAAATAGGCTGATTCAAGATCAACTATAACTGACGCCCCAGCTGTCTTTCTCCATTCTTGCAACGTCTCTCCACACACATATGCTACATCATCACCTGTGTCACACTGCACGTAACCATTCAGTTCACGGATATCCAGTACTGGCCTAATTCTATTTTTAGTAGGTCGAGATACTGCCATCAGTAGTAACACCCCTTTCTCCACCCAAGATTTAAAAATGCCCTCCTCAATCCACCTCTCTAGCTCTCTCTCAAACCCATCTCTAGTCTAAGAATCTAGAGAGTTCTCATAACAACCAACTGTATTCTGTAATGTGGTGCCTCCCCCTTAAAGAACCACTCAACTATCCAATGCTCATCATAGAACTCTGCACTAAAATCCTTATCCTCAATTACACAATGGGTGTTGCCCTTCAGTGAATTTATTGCAACTAGGCCTACACCATGTGGAGTCCCAAAACTTACACCATGCTTATTGATCATAACACCTCCAATTTGCCCTATTGCATCCATTCCCATTACAACATGAATACCCTCTATTACCTTGTCAGCCACAACAGCATTAACTTTTACTCGCTTCTCACCTACCAAGATCTCCACCTCACTGATGCCCTTGCAGTCAACTTTTCTGCCATCAAAAGTCACAATGGCACAGGTGCCTTTAAAACTCTTCACTAACTGCGAGGCCAAAATTGTAGTAGAACACCCTGTATCCACAAGAGCTGGTGTCCCCTTATCCTCCACCTTCACAGTTACTACTGGCAATGTACAAGGTAGTGCCTTTACTCATTCATAGGGGTAGCCACTGGCACAGTAGCCCCCCAGTTCGTTTCCCTGGTCGCAATACATTGCAATATGTCCTGTCATACCACCATTTATAACAGGTTATAGGTGGTTTCGCTTCCTACAATCTCTCATCATGTTTGGCCCATTGCACCTAAAACACTTACCTCTGAATGACCGGGAACCTCCTCTCCCACTTCCTGTATCAGTAGGCCTCCCAGCCCCATCCCCTTTCACAGCTACCATTGCAACTTCTGGTACCTGCTTTGCGGCCAATATCCGTGCCTTAGGTATCAACGTACTCATTGATATAGTTCCAATATCTGGAATTTGTTGCAACCCTATTGATATGTGGTTGGGAAACCCATTCACAAAAGTTGATTTGACTATTTTTTTTCAGGTGGCACTCCAGTAAACCCAGCCAATCTCCTAACTTCACTAGCAAATACAACCAACAACTCTCCAGTCCACTTAACTCTTCCCAACTTACCATAGGCCGCAAACTCCCCATCAGTAAATGCATCTTTTAATCTTTCCTCTATCATTTCTGCATTTCACTGGTCTTCCTCACTCATCTCTGAGTATAAAGACAGGGCATCACCTTCTAAATATAGGGGCAGAAAACTCGCTACATCCTCTGTTTTCTTCAATTTAGCAACTAATTTTGCCTTGTAGCAACAACATTTCCCTCTCCAGTGAAAGGCCTCATCACCTCACTAGCACATTTAAGTTGCTTACTATCACCCATTGTTCAGGGCCTAGCTTGAGGTTACACACACACACACACACACACACACACACGCACACACCCCCCCTACAAAGTCTTCAAGAAGCTTGTGTCAGTGAATCATTTCTGGGCGAGAAGAATGTTACTCTTCAACTGGGATATTCGATGCATGGTGTTTCTTCAAGACCTTTATATATTTTGCAGTTTTCTCCGATGCCTTTCATGGATACTAAATATCAGGAGATTCCCTTACTTCCATTCATATATATATATATATATATATATATATATATATATATATATATATATATATATATATATATATATATATATATATATATATATATATATATATATATATATATATATATATATATATATATATATAACTCGCAGTGAGGAACGTACGGCTGGGCCGAAAGTCAAGAAAACATCACAGTAGCCTAACCGAACCCTTAACCGCAAAAATGCACAGAACCATTATACATACGAAGAACAATGAAACAATATATATACAGGGAACAGTAGAATAATACAACAACAACACTCTACATACGAAAAATCACTGCAGCCAACCCAAGAGACAACATGCATTTCAAATGACACACCGAAATTCAGGACAACTTCCCTTCCAATCTACCAACCCTTCTGCCATTTTTCCTTTCCCCATCTACCCATAAAACCAACAACAAAAACAAAGCGTCAAGCGCACCAATTAAAAACAGCCGACAGTCTGAACAAAACTCACACAATCTCAGGATTTATGAAGGTGACATTGTTCGCATCTGTAATTACTATGTACTTTAATGTACAGTATATCTAATTCTGTTTAGATTCAATCTCTTGTAGCATTTATTGTGATATTCAGTGACTAAGTACTTGACACAATTATACACATATGTAATGGGTGCAATCCCCATTGTAATCAAGGTGGTAGAATCAAAGCACACATGCACCAGATGACAATTTACCACAGTCTTAGCTCCTCATATATTATTATATTTATCTTTGCACAGATGTGTCCGAATCCAGCAGTGATGATGATCTTCTTCACAAACTCTCCCATGAATTGGAGGTGAGTTCTTTATCAGTATCAAGAATCCATTGCAAATGACTAGTAATTTAAAGTTTTTGCTTAAAATTTTTACTTTACTGTATATCCAGCCCTAATTCCTTTGCTCCAACATCCCTGTATCCACCCCCATTTGAATGGGGATTAATTGTGACACATGAAACGGAAAACAACAAGAACAATTTTGTATTATCTTAATAAAGATATACTCGTATATATATAACAAATTGTTGTGTAGTTGCTCCTTCACATTTTGATGAAAATCTGTTTTCTTATCAAGTCCAAGTAACTAAATGTTGATAATATTTTGTGCTTGTGATATATTGAACTACTGCAATTCTAAGTACTCTACTGTAATCAATCTTTTTGTTGTTTGCTGTTTTAAGTGTCACTATTAATCCCTCTTCAAATGGGAGTGGACACAGATTAGCGCTAACAATATAAAGAACTGTATATTAATTATGCTTTATTCCATTTTAGATGCCAGTCATGGACGAGTTTGAACAGGTCCCATCATGGCCCCCAGATTCCAAAGATATTATAGATACCTTTACAAATAATCATCTGTCAAATATATACAAACAAGAAGGTATAGCATTTGGGGTGTTTTCTTGATCACTGATACTGGTAGAGCATTGGTTTTAAACTCTGTCTATATACAAAAGCCACAGTCCCAGTTATGACGCATAATGGTTGAGTCAGAACAAAAAACGACTCTATGTAGGGAAAACTACGAATGAGGGGAGTCTCCGTTCCCTTGTTCCCACTCCCATTGAGTCAACTTTTAATCACACATAGAGTAACCAATGAGATATTCTTTCCTCCCCAGGGAGAAGGTTGTGATTTATATAAAAAAATTACAGAATCTTATATACAGTATTTTTTATCTGTTTATTCTTTTGGGATAGATATTGTGAAATGCATTATATTTTAAATTAAGGTAATTGTTTAGAAAATCTTTTGATTTATTTTTTTCACAGAAGATCTAACAGCAGATGAGCTCAAAGAAAGTTTATATCCAAATTTTGATTGCAGCACTGAAATGATATCGTCAAAAGTGAAATGCCAGGTGGTAAGTTCTGTTTTTTATGCTATATTTTTGGGGTTTAGTACATTTTGCCACTGTCATTTTGGCGCTGGCTTTCTGGGCACTAAACCCATTTTGGTGGTAATACATATTGCTGTGGACATTCATTTGCTAGGAAGATTTTTATACTTTGAAAACATAATGTAATCTAACTCTCTTTACAAATTTGGATGGCGCTAAAACAACTACACCCAAATGACACCTTATCACCCCATTCCATTTATTATACCCACTATGACTCCATATTCCGTTGGTCCACACAGTGAATATATCTGTACCATAAAAATTGCTGTCTGCATTTTATTATATCCGTTTGTCATACCCTGCCTTTCTGCACACACCTTTCATCAATTCCTCTGTCAGGGAATATTTTAATTCAGGGTGGAAGAGATTACTCACCTTTCATTCACCTATCTCTTTTAGTTTGCATTTGCAACTTGCAGGGAATATTAGGACAGAATAATTTCCCCCCCACACCACAAGAGAGGTTACTTTTTGTTACTTCTTATGACACAAGGGGATTACGAGGTCTCCCACCACTTGAAATATGTTGGTATATAATATGAGAATGCGAACTGAATACCACTTGGAATATATTTTATATGTAGTTTCACTATTCTAAATATGTAGGGTAAAATTTTCTTACAAAACTTGCATACTGCCTGGTAAAGGAGACCGCACTAGTGCAGTGGTTAGATCAATCTACTAGGGAAGTGATAAACCTGTTCTCGAACCTACTGAGGGGCATTAGAAAGGGCCAGCCTTAATTCCCCAGCTTCAACTTATCTGTTTCCACCCCTATTCCTATGGGGCCAAGTAATGACACATTAAATAGCACAAATATATTGATTGGTAAAACATCCATATTGCAGAATTTGGATTTGTAAGTTTGATATATGTATTAGTGTTAGTAGAGGAAGTTGGTATTTTTTAATAATTGAACTTTATCCTCATTTTCTTACTCTAATATCCCTGCATGTGATTTACAGATTAAGCAAGAACCCAACACTGTTCAGAATTTTATGCAGTTGCCTCCGTCACCCCATGAGAGTCACGATATATGGGAATTGCTTTGCGATTCTGACGTCAAACCAACTCTTACGGTGAGTAATTTGTATCTAGTTTACTCGTTAGCGTTCAGGTACCTCATTTCATGGCATTAGTCCAGCGGTAGCATTTAGGGCTGGAAGAATACTGGCCCCAGATTCGATCCTGGCCCAGGGTTGGATCAGCTTCCACTCTTTCTTATTACCAATTAATTGGGGAGTCAGTGATTCCTATAGGTCTTTGTGATTATTTAAGCATTGCTTGGTGATCACTGGGTCCACATGATTGGAGAGGGGGCTTGGGCTCCGGCTATAATGTAGGTTTATAGTCGGGCTCTGAACTATCACTGCCCCTCGCCTCTGCCTTTTCTTTAGAGACCTTTAGCCTTTAGGATTATTTGGTCTGGGCCACTTTTTCCCCCTTCCTATAGTACACCTCATCACATAAGAAATGTTTTGTTTAATATCATTTTACAATATAAATTTCATATACGGTATTGGTAATTTATTAGGGGGTCCTCAGTTTATGCTGTCCTCAACTTACAATATTTTGTCTTTACGATTCAGCTCTCTTAAATTATTGATAAATTTTTACTTGGCTTGCATAGTAAAGGCAAACTTCGCGCACTGAATAGTTTGTTAGGGTGGCGGATGAATACACGTCAAGCAGCATTGTTGTATACGTATATCTCAATTTAGTGGTTTTATTTATTTTTTTTTATGTATTTGGCTATTTGATGGAATTAGATTGACTATATTTACAAATTTACCATATACGTAGTCGTAAATACGATCTTCACGTGGAACAGAGTATTGAGCGTGGCTCACAAATACATTGTCACGTGGCATTGTTGTGTACGTATATATCAAGTTAGTGGTTTTATTTATTTATTTGTTTATGAATTTGGTTATTTGAGGGAATTTGATTGAATTTATTTACAAATTACCAAATACATATTGTAAATACGATTCTCATTCAGAACATTTTGTTAACTGTGAGGAAAGAATTCGTCGTCACATGGTATTAGACTGAGATGAAGAAGAGTTGCCCAGTTCCCACTTGTACGACATACTGTATTCGTGCTTATCCACTCTTTGGTTTGTTTCGCTTGTTATTGACCAGTACTATGCCTCCCAAGCGTATTTGTGATTCTTCTGATGGCAGTGCTTCGAAGAAAAAAGAAAGGCATCAACGTGGAAGTTCAAACAGAAATAGTAAAACGCTCGGATATGGAAGAAACTGCTACGAACATTGGCCGCTCACTGGGGTTATTAAGCTATTCGACCATGGTGACGATTATTAAGAATAAAGATTGCATTCTTCCACGTGTGAAAACTTTTGCTCCTATGAAGTCCACTGTGATTAGTAAGCAGTGTAGTGGGCTAATGATTGAAATGGAGAGGTTATTAGTACTTTGGCTGGATGACCAGCATCAACGGTGTATCCCAGTGAGCCTTCTGTTGACTCTGGAGATTGCAGAAAGATTGTTTAATGCGTTGAAAATGGAAAGGCGGAAGAGGAGTGAAAGTGAAGAGTTTGCAAGTAGGGGTTTGTTTATACCTTGTTCTAATTGCATGACCTCAAGATGCAAAGTGAAACTGCTAGTTGTAATGAGAAAGCAGCAAAAGATTTTCCTAGTGTGTTAGCCAAGATAATTAGGGAGGGGGTTTCACGTCCCGAGCAAGTGTTTAACATGGATGTGTTAAGCCTGTTCTGGAAGTGTATGCCTGGTCATATGTACATTGCCAAGGCGTAAAAGACAACACCAGGTCATAAAGTCAGCAAGGGGAGACTGACTTTGCTTTTGGGGGCTAATGCTTCTTGATACTTCAAGCTGAAGTCTCTGTTGGTTTACTTGGCAGAAAATCTAAGGGCACTCAAGGGCATTTGGAAGAGTTAACTGCCTGTCATCTGGAATTTCAACAAGAAGGTTTGGTAACCCTGCATATTTTCGAGGACTGAGTTCAGCAACCATTTTATTCCAGAAGTGGAGAGTACTATGCTTCCAAGGGTCTGCCCTTTAAGGTGTTGCTAGTGTTGGACAATGCCCCCGATCACCCTCTCCATTTGGATGACATTCATTCATATGCCAACGTGGTTTACCTTCCACCTAATACCACTCCCCTGTTACTGCCTTTGGATCAGGGAACATTGCCTTTTTCAAAGCCTACTACCTCCGAAGGTCATTTACCATGGCTCTCAGGGCAACTGTGAAGAACAAGAACTTGACTCTCGATGAGTTTTGGAAGTCTTACAATATTCTTCATGGTGTGAAGAATATTGCTGATACTTAGGAAAAAATTAAGCAGACAAATGGGGTATGGAAGAAACTGTGTCCCCAGTGTGTGAATGACTTCTATGGCTTTGATATGATAGTTGATAGTTAAGGCTGTCACAAAGAACGTTGTTGCCCTGTGTAAGGAGCTTAAGTTTGTGGGGGCTGATGATGTAATGGAGCTGTTGAAATCTCATGGAGAGGAGTTATCTTCTGAGAAATTCATTCAACTGGAGAAGCAGCTGATTAAAGAGGAGGAAGAAATTCCAAGCCCAGAGCCCAAGAGATTTACAAGGAAGGGCATGGAAGGTTTTGCACTGATAGAGAAAGGGTTGGCAGAGTTTGAGGCTGAAGACCCCAACACTGCCAGGTACACTAAGGTCGCCAGAAGGGTCATGGATTTTCTGTGGTGTTACATGGAAATTTGGGAGGAGAAAGAATATAGCATCCTTCCAGACTCGCCTCGACCAGTTCTACGTGAAGGTAGAGCCCACAGCAACAGATCCTGTATACTTTACCACAGCTGCCTCCACAGACTCACTTGCCCCAGTATCTCCAGCATCTGCTGGAAGTTCACTTGCTTCTCCAGACTCAGCAGCCCCAGTCTTCAATATGCCTGTCTCTCCCTCCCTTGCATGTACCCTCCAGTGTGCAAGCCAACCACAGGAGCAAAGGTAAGCAATACTTTGTTGTGTTCTTGTACTGTTTTTATGTCGTAGATGCTGCACTTTACTACTGTGTTAGCATAGGTAGGTGACCTAGGTTCGTATTCAGATGTGTTCTGTATTATACTGAAAATCGAGTTACATCACTTTGTAGGAACTGAACTCTGACGTAACTCGAGGACCCCATGTATCTTGAGCAAAAAATTAAAAAAGATTGATTGAGAATAAAGATTATGTCAAATTCATCATGAAAAAATGTTATCTTTATATGCTGCACCGTAGAACACAATTATCAAGAAGAGCGTATGTACTAAACTTCTGTTATAAATTTGGAAACGCTCTCTCAATTAAGAAATAATATAAAAGAAAACTAAATACTTGTCTTTTATTTCTCTTTGTTTTGGTGATGCAGTTCAAATTTCTCTTGTATTGCTGTGTGTGTGATCATTTTCATACCATAATTATTTTATATTATAATAACTAAGCACTTTTTTATGATTGTGACACCAGGATGGGCCCAAAAAATATAAAACTGCCCTCATCGGGCCTGGGCACGAAGAAAACATAAAGTAAAGAGAAGCAGACAACTGGAGGGTTGTGACTTATCAGATGTGAAGGGATACAAAGAGATATACAATATACAGTATAGCGAATATCAAAGAATATTCGGTGTTAGGCATAAAAAGAGAACTGTAACTGAAGGAAGACTTAAACATCGAACTGACCTGGACAGTCCTATTTAAGTCCAAAAAACCCTTATGCTGTAGTACTGCAACAGGTAGTTTTGCCATGGGCCAACCTACAATATGTTAATGAAATAATAGAATTACTACGCACTTTACTTCCGTAAAATATTTAAGTATTGGAGTACCTGCTGCATTTTCCATTGAGAAATTGAGTCCTGCAACTGCTGTTAATAGGTGGCTTATGTTTATTCAGGTTAAGCAGAATGTTTGTGCGACCTATTATTCAGATTACTGTGGAAATGATAATGTTCCATTGTTAGATGTTTTCATAAAGGATCTGTCTATATATAAAATCCATAATCCCCTCTGTAAGGAGGATGGCTGAGTCAGAGCAAGAAACTTGACTCTGTGGAGGAATATATGAAGGAGGAAATTCCCTATCCCTGCAATTTGCCTCATTTAGTATTCTTGCCCTCCCCTTCAGAACACTAGTGGTTTGCACTGAGTTCTCTACAACTTTAGCTCATATTTATATATATTTCTTTACAGTCACTGATCACCCCTCCAGTAACTCCACCACAGAGTGATGGATCTCCACCACACAGTCCGCAGCCCCTTCTTTCACCCCCAGCAGCAACTGTTGTTCTCTCCCCAGCGACTTCACAGCAAAACCAAGCAATAAATAGGGCATCGGCTTCTACAAATACAACCTCACAACCTATCAAAGTTCTCACAATTACAACTAGAAATGGTTGGTATACATATAATGCACAGTTTAATGTCACAATTAATCCCCATTCAAATGAGAGTGGACATAGAGATCATCTCTTAAAACTGTAGCACTACCATATGACCCTCCATTCTCAGCTGTTCAGTAGTATCTAAAATCTAATGTCACTATCTATTAAACTTTTTGCAAATACAATCAGAAATCATTTGTATTCACTTCTCCTAATATATTGTAACTTTACCATACTGCCCTTGGTTGATAAGGGAGTCCGTGACGTAAAACTGGAACTTTACCATACTAGCTTCCATAGGTAATGTATCGTCCCCACCTCTTAAATGATGTGTAGTCAAGCTGCCTCTTCTGTAGTTGTGGTTTCGCAGCCTCTAGAAGTTGTCACAGTGACAACTAGGAGCATTGCAGCTATTCAGTCTGTATGTATGTTGTGATTCTAATTAATTTTGAATCTTTATTCCAGGTACGACCACTCAGGGGCAAACAAAAACAGGGCGTGTGACAAAGACCATGAAAATACAACCTAAGGCAGCCACAAACAGTACAACACAGCCCCAAGTCATTAGTATTGTTAATTCGTCAAATGGGCAGAAAATTACAATACCAAAATCGGGTATGTAGTCATTATGGATTCCTGTTTAAGACAAAATCTTATCATGACTGTTATTTTATTGTAACTGGGTTCACGTGTTATGGAATCTTAATAGATTTTGGATATCATGATCCAAGATGCTGTATGAGTCTAGTTTTGTCTAGGTTTACTTTTATGTGTTACTCTTCCTAAACTTTTCATTGTTTCATTCACAAGTTTTTTCACCCACGATCTTCTTTTGAACGGTATCTTTTGGCTGGTATTGTAGTTGTTTTCATTTGATCTATATGCCTTTTTCAAAATAATCTCTCCCTAGTAAATGGGCTTTCCTTCTTAATAAGAGTCTTGTTTGACTTAAAAAGAATATAGTACGTAGGCAGATGTGTTTGCAGCTTCATTTTTTTAACCTTAGTACAATTAATACTGAAGAAGTTTATTACTTCACAGTTGTGACCACAAGAAGCTTGACTTCTACAGGAGCAAGAGTTGTTCAGTTGATGAAACCATCACCAACGCCTACCAGAGTTACAACCACAACTTCTTCAATGACGAATTCTCTGCCCACAATGCTTACTACTCAGGTTAGTGCAGAACTCTTGGTACAGTCATCCCGTTGCTTACTGAGTAGTTGGTTCCACCATTAACCTGAGAAGAAAAAATTTATTTAAAGTCAGAACCCATTACAAATGTGTCAGGACATTGAGTATAATGTATTCCCAACCTCGCATATATGATATTGTACTTCATTTATATTAATAAATTTAGAATTGTAAAGTCAGCAATATCTCAATCTGACTTTGTTTATCTCTTAACTGTGTTTCTATATACTATCTTTTGCCTGTATGGCCTTTCACGAGTCAAAATAATTTGTATACAAGGTAGAGCTTCTCATAAAATCTGTTCGAACATGCAAGTATTTCTTAAAGGCACTAATTTCGGAGAGTTGGGTAATGCTGCTTGTTGAGTAGATAAGAAACATATGGCACTTACAGCTCTTGAGCTCATTGCTACAAAGAGGCAAATGTTCAAGTGGAAGAGTTGTATTCAGCCATTGTCCATGTCAGAGTTTATGAAATGTTTCATCTTAGTGAATGTACAGCTTGCACATCAAGTTCCTCTCTTATTTTGTAAGCAGTCATTGTCAGAAAGTTTAGTTGGAACTTTGGTAGCTTAGTGGTAGAGTGAGCGAGTCGTGAAGCAACTAGTGCATGTTTGCGCCCATTGCAGGGTGTTAGGAAGGAAATTCAACCTTAATTCCCCAGCTCCAACTTGTCTGTGTCCACCACCATTCGACACGACCATGTTGTAACAGACTGCACAGAGATCCAGAAATATCTGTTTTATCATTTTGAAGACTTCGTTTGTAACTCCTCTATCTTTCAGTCTCAATTAATTTAGGCTAACACTTATTTTATGATTTCTTACAGATTGGTGGCACTTCAACTGTGTTGACTCCAACAGTCACTACACCATTAACACCCTTAGCACCAGCACTAACACCTGGCATGAAACAGGGCAATATTCCAGATGTAAGTATCTACTTGAGGTACATAAATTTTTGGAATACATGTGTTTTGATCCAGTCATCCCCTTACAAGGGGATTATGGCCATTGTATGTGTATGTATGCAAGTACCCACTCCTGCTATTTCTTCCTTGCTTTATCTATCTAGCTTGGCTGTTTCCCCCTTTAATTGGGGGGTAGCCGTCATCAAAAAAAGAAAATAAAGGGATTACTTTGCTCTATGGGCAATGACGAGGGAGCTAGCGACCGTTCAGATGGTACTGCTGGAGTGCTACAGCCCATCGTCCTGGCTCTTCCACAACCTGTGTCGCTTCACAACTACCAACTCTCCTACTGCCCCTACCACAGGGCTACCTCTGTAAGATGCAGCCCCGTGGTAACAGCAGATGCCCTTCAGAGCTGTATCACAATCGCTCGCCACTTATTCCTATTCCTAGCACGCTCACTTGCTTCCCTCTCATCCATCCTCCTATCATTCTGGGATCTCCTTACTCCATCCATCCACCCAAACCTAGGCCTCCCTCTAGCATTTCCCCCATCAACTCTCGCATTCATCACCTTTTTCAGCAGTCTTTCATCACATGACCAAACCATCTCAGAACATTCATATCTACTCTGGCTGTAATTTCTCTCCTCACACCCGTTCTTGCTCTCACCACTTCATTCCTAACCCTATCCAACCGAGATACACCAATCATACTCCTCAGGCATTTCATCTCAAACACATTTACTTTCCATCTCTCACTTACTTTCATACCCCATAACTCTGATCCATACATCACAGTTGGCACAACCACGTTCTCATACAAAACTTTCTTAACATTCATTTCCAACCCTCTATTCTTCATCCCTCCTTTCAACGCACCCAACACTTTACATTCTTCATTCACTCTATGACACACAGCTATAACCGAGCCTAAATACTTAAACTGATCAACTTCCTCAAGTGTCTCTCCATTCAACATAACATTCAATCCAGTACCATCCTCATTCCTTGTACACCTCGTAACCTTACTCTATCCCACATTCACTCGCAACTTCCTTCTCTCACACACCATTCCAAATTCTGACACTAACTGACACAGCTTCTCCTCTGAATCTGCGACCACCACAGTATCATCTGCAAACAGTAACTGAGTCAGCTCCCACTCGTTATCATCCCCATCAATCTTTCTCAAGCCTCGACCACGCACTCGCTCATTCACCTCTCTTACGACTCCATCAATATACAAATTGAACAGCCATGGTGACATCACACATCCCTGTCTCAGTCCCACACTCACTGGAAACCACTCACTCACTTCATTCCCTACCCTAACACAAGCTCTACTGCCCTCATTCAAACTCTTCACTTCATGCAACAATTTCTCATTAATTCCATATAATCTCAAAACATTCCACATTGCTTCTCTATCAACTCTATCATATGCTTTCTCCAGATCCAAAAATGCAAAATACACATCATTACCCTTTGCTAAATATTTGTCACATAACTGCCTAATATGAAAATCTGATCTATACAACCTCTACCTCTCCTAAAACCACTCTGCACTTCTGCGATCACATTTTCTGTCTTATCCCTAATTGTATCAACCAGTATCCTACCATACACTTTTCCTACCACACTAAACAAATTTATATCCCTAAAATTATTGCATTCGTACACATCTCCCTTACCTTTGTATAGGGGCGCTATACAAGCAATCACCCATTCCACTGGCACCATTGACAACATAAAGCATATATTAAACACTCTCACTAACCATTCCAAATGCAGGCACACCCCCTTCTTTCAACATCTCCGCTCTCACACCATCCATTCCAGGTGCTTTACCTGCTTTCACTTCATACAATGCCCTTTTCACCTCCTCTCTTGTAATCTCTCTCTCATTTTCATCTCCCATTACTGGCACTTGACCACCCCTCACTGCCACCATAGCTGCCTCTCTATCTTCCTCAACATTCAGCAAGCACTCAAAATATTCTGCCTATCTTTTCCTTGCATCGTTCCCTCTTAACATCGGTCCATTTACATCTTTCACTGTCTCTTCCATCCTCGATCCACCCTTCTTTACTCTCTTCACTTCTTTCCAAAACTTCATTTTATTCTTCTCATATAACCTACTAAAATCCTGTCCCCACTTAACATTTGCCAACCTCTTCTCTTCCTCTACCTTCTGCTTGGTTTCCACATTTTTCTCCCTATATCTTTCATACTTCTCCCTACTTTTACACTGCAGCCATTCCTCAAAAGCCCTCTTTTTCTCTTCCACCTTCATTTTCACCCCTTCATTCCACCACTCGCTGCCCCTCCTCATGCCACCTCCAACAAACCTCTTTCCATACACATCACTTGCATTTTCCACAAAACATTCTTTCATCAACCTCCATTCCTCCTCTAACTCCCCAACTTCTCTTTCTTTCACCCTGTCACATGCCACTTTCAACCTGTTCTGATATTCCTGTCTCTTCTCTGGCTTTTTCAACTCTTCCACCTTCACCGTTTCCCTTCTATATCCCCCCACTCTTTTGCTACTACCACTTTTGCTTCAACCAAAAAATGATCAGACATCCCAGCAGCCACACCCCTAAATGCATGCACATCTTTCACTCTACCAGTCATACTCTTTGCTGCCAACACATAATCCATCAATGCTCTTTCTTTCACTCTTCCATTTGCCACTCTCATCCATGTATTATTAATTAACTTCTTGAAAAAACTATTACCTATCACCAACTCTTGCTTCACACTTATCTAACAGCCTCTTGCCACTCTCATTCCAACCTGGTACCCCATACTTTCCTACAACACCCTCTACCTCTCCATCACCCACTCTGGCATTCAAGTCACCCAACACAACTATATAGTTCCTTCTACTCAGACCATCCACACATATTCAAAAGGGATGTATTAAAGTATCTGAATTCCAGATCAAAACTTAGCACGAGGGTCTGCCCCTCTCTTTCTTTATCTCTTACTTTATTTAATTTTCGTGCTTTTCCCTCCAATTCCCTTATATCCTTAATTCCCTCCCCTTTTTTCCCCTACTATCCTATCCCATCCCAAAAAAAAAAATAATAATAATAATAATAATAATCCACACACCTAGATAACTCATTCCAGAATTCATTCCGCTCTTCCTCACTTCTCTCACATCCTGGCCCATACGCACTAACAATAGCCCAACATTCCCTACCTATCCTAGCCCTCACCCACATCAGCCTAGATGACACTTCTTTCCATTCCACTACCTTATTTACCATCCATTCACTCAGCAATAATGCCACACCTTCTCTCGCTCTCCCCCTTTCAACCCCAGACACCATACCCGTCACATCACCAAATGCCACTTCTCCTTTTCCTTTCATCTTTGTCTCACACAATGCCAATACATCCATCCTCCTCCTACCAAACATATATCTATCTCACATATTTTGCTCTCTATCGTACTACAACCACGCACATTTAGACACCCCAAAACTAGAGTTTGGGGAGAAGTTATTCTCCCCTCTACTCCCCTTCTTCTTTGACGTCTCGCAGGAGGTTAATACAAGGGGAGGAATTCCTAGTCCCCTTGCCCCGTCCACTTTTAGTCGCCTCTTTTGACACGCAGGGAATACGTTGAAGCTATTCTTTGATGCTGTGACCACCACCACAGGGCACATATATAATATATATATATATATATATATATATATATATATATATATATATATATATATATATATATATATATATATATATATATATATATATATATATATATATATATATACACAGCTGCAACATTTGGACCTCACGAAAGAAGATCCTTGCCCACTTTCCCCGTGAATGACCCAAGCAGGGTAGAGGAAGGGAATTAGGGCAGCCATTCATCCCCAAGGAGCTAAAAGGAGTGATTATAGTATGTTGGGTTGTGGTGAATGTGTGAGCTTTGACTCTGCCACCCCTTTACAAGGGATATTGAGGCCATTGTTATGTATGAACATTTCTAAAAGCCTATGTTAATTTTTATTTTGCATTTTCCTCACTTTGTAGCTGAAAGCTTTGAAGAGACAGCAGAGAATGATAAAAAATCGGGAATCTGCAAGTTTATCCAGAAAGAAAAAGAAGGAATATGTCACAGCCCTTGAGACTAACGTCAATGAATTAAAAGTGGAAAATCAGAAATTAAAAGAGGTAACCATTCTATGTACTGTTGTTGAAGATGTGTACATGATAAATAATATTCCATGTTATGAAATATGTATTTTGTGTACTGTATATTATATATTAGTAGGGGGCTGCAGTATCTCAGTAGTTATAATGCTTGGCTTTAGAAGTGACAAACCCACCTTTGAGCCAACCGTAGAGTGTAAGGAAGGACATCCAGCCCTCTAACTTCAACATGTCTGTGTCCACCCCCATAGTAATGAGTACTAGTTGTCCGCCCCCATAGTAACGATTACTAGTGATACATAAAAACAGCAAAAATTACAAACTTAGATTGTATAATTTCTTTGTGTTTAGGAGAATTCAAGATTGCACCAGAGAGTTGCATCTCTTGAAAGTGAGTGCTCATCCTTACGTCAGGCTCTTGGTCGCAACCCGAGCAGGAAAACTACAACCGCTCTCTTTGCTCTAATATTTCTTCTCTCAATTAACCTTGGCCCATTGACGTGAGTACTTTCAATGCAATATCCTACAGCATTATTTTTGCTTCTGTAATCGGTTTCTCTTTAGCAAAATTACTGAATCAATTGCTTTGAGTCAGACTATAACCAGATGACTCCATCAGGTGAAGCAACTTGGTGAGAGAAAGGATAAAGAGAAGATAAAAAATATGAATATATGAAAGTATTGTATTGTAAATTATGAAAATATGAAGTTATACCTTTATGATTCAAAAAAAATTAAGCTACAAAGTCTGCTTAATAAATATATATTTGTGTTTGGCTTGTAATAAATATCAGCCTAAATTTCAATTCTTTTTTTTTCAGTGGTGTTCTATTTAGTAGTGAATCTAGATTGTCCTCTTTAAAGACTATGCTACAAGGTGATGAACCTTCAAGCATTACATCTGGCTTCAAACAGAGATCTCTTCTTTGGTCTGCGGACTATGATACAGCAACGGACGAAAGGGTTCCATCTCTTTATGGAATGAACGCTTCATACATGTGTCCCATGTATATCAATGCGACTGAAAGTCAGAGGTAACCGAGATTATGATGTTTTATAAAACTATAAAACCATCCTTTGCTAGCTTTAAACTCCATTTCCTCCGGGTTAACAATCCCTATGTCCCATTATTTAAGTGGATCATGTAAGTTGTTTTTTGTTTTTAAAGATACCATCTTGTTTTTTTGGCTTCTATGAAGAGGAGGAATTGTGGATGGGGAATCTTTTCCTATGGTTATCCCTCATAATGGTGATTTCCTTAAATATCAGGTTTCCACGTTGAAGTTACCCATTTTGAAGCAAATAAAACTGTAGTATGTTATTATAATAATTACACCCTTTTTCTTGAGTTAAATGCTTCACTGCCAATCCATGTGTGTTGTAAGAACCAACTAAAGGTGATAGGGACTGGAAGGCTTGGAAATCTTATCCTTCCTACTGTGAGCAGGATGTGATAAAATCCTGCTACTGTCTTTTTTATTAGTTGTGGCCACCCTGCTGACTTCAGATGTGACATCAGGTTGGGAAAAACCGAAATATAATTCTTACTTTTTTTTGTTTTTGTCACTGTTTATCCCCATATGAATGGGGGTGAACAAAGGTTACAGCTGGGTAAGCAAGGCTGTATGCCCTTCCTAGCAACTCATGGTTGGCTCGAACTCATGATTTTCCCTTCCTGAGTTAGAGTACGATAGCCACTACTTTAACTTATCACGTTAAATATCACATGGTGGGCTCGAACATGCTTTTGTCATTTCTCGAGTTGAGGATCCTAATCACTGCTTTAATTTAGCATATTTAAGAGCTTATATGCTATTCCAGGATAGAGACTGAACTACGAGGATTATTTGAGAACAAATTAGGATCATCCAAGATGTATAAGAAGGATAGAGTTGGCTCTGTGCATCCCAAAACAACACAAGGAAGAAGTAGAGCAAGTCTTTATGACAATACATTTGACAGCCCTGATGTAAAACCCGGTGCTGCTGAGAAGGATTGGTATGCCCTTGCTGCTCCATCCACAACTATGAAACCTCCAATGAAGCTCTATCAGTACATTCATCCAGATGTCTTACATGTAGATTCTTCTTCAAGGTAGGGTACTGAACCTTGTATTTTGCACTCTTTCATATTGCAGTTAATCCCTGTTTGAATTGGGCAAACACAGATATGTTAAGAGCTGGGGGATTAAGGTTGGATGCCATTTCTAAAACCCTACTATCGGATGACCCAAGCAGGGTAGAGATCCAGAAAAGATAGAAAAGTTGCAATAGGGCATATTTTATTTATCTGGCTATAACTCGTTAAAAAGAAAACTGATAAAAAAATACTTCTTAGAATTCCACAACTTGCATAATGAACCTGAGGTGGCAGGGTCTATGGCATTGAGCTACACTTCATAGCTGCAAAACAATGAAGAGCGTCAGTGATTGCCAAACTGCATTAGCGATTCCCTGACCCTCGCTAGGCACAAGAACCTGGGAGAGACTTCGGCCACCTGGGCAATTACCTCATCTCTTGTCAAAACAAAAAAATATTTTTCTACTCTGAGAAATAACTCTCCGGTGGTTATTTTTCGAAATTTTCTTGTAGCTGGAGACCAAGAGCGACCCAGGACCCAACTACAAACTCGCATGTCCAACATGCTCAGCATCCATTGCTAAATAAAGGTCCAGTTTCTTTTAACTCATGCAGAAACTTGGATCCATTTTACCTCTACAACATTTGTGAACATCAAACACTACACAAATTCCTGGATCTGCTCACAATGCTCCCTACACCCTCCTACAAACTCATCCCCCCAATCTGTCCATCCTTCCAATGCCATCGACATCCCCAACACCTCAACCATCACTAGTTGGGATAAAAAAGATTTTCCGTTTGGTTATGTATAAATACCTCTCTGTCCGTGTAAGGGTTGTCAATAAACTTAGTGGCTGCCTTGGCACTGAAGTCACTACACAGGATAATGTTTAGAGTATTGGTGATGCTTTTTAATTGTGGTGTGTAGATGTTAGGTAATATTGGGGATGTTTGAGGCTGGCTGTATGTAGTTGTGACTTGTGTCTGATGTACTGCTAATGCATATTATACTATTTCTGTGGGTGTGCAAATGAGGGGGAGGGATTTTGCCTGTGCATTGGTATTAGTAACGTTAATGGATTTGTGTACCAAGGTGATAAGTCTACCGCCAATCCGATCTTATCCAAGGGTGGTGAAGGTATGAAATGTGGTGTTTTTATGTGTTGGTGTGTAGTTTTGTTTCTTGTAAGATGGCAGTGTGCATATTGTTTGTTTGATGATTTGTGTGAGGTCTTATTTTTTTATGTTTACACCATCAACGTTAAATTGTAGAATATTTGATGGTGTGTGCAGTGCATACTAGGTGCAACTGCAGAAGGGATGTGGGTGGGGGTGAGGCAGTAGGAGAATGTCGTAGTGATAATGATGGTTGAGGTGAGGGATGGGGATATTGATGGTGTTGGCAGCATGAGCCCACTGGGGGGATGAGGTATGGAAGGAGTAGGGAGTTGGATGTGAAAGAGGGTGTAAGGAGTATTGTGAGCAGATCAAATTATTTGTGATGTGTTTCATGTCAGTAAGTTTTGTACTGTTGAAATGGGTTCAGTTTCTGCTTGAGTTGCAGAAAACTAAACCTTTAGTGTGTTGGCTCGAAGTAATGGGTGTGGAGCATGAATCTCATATGTGTTTTATTTGGATACTGGGTAGCTCTCGATGTCTGGCTGGAAAAAGTCTTTGAGAAATGATTGACGGAGAATCATATCTCAATGTAGAAATAATTGTGTTGTCAATGTTGCATTGAGAGATGAGGCAAATGCCCAGGTGACCAAAGCCCTTTCCAGGTTCTAATGCCTCTTGAGTGGCATGGATTAGTTGTGGCAGTTTGGCCTTTTTCTGCTGCTGTTCCTCTGATATAGTTGGGCTCCTCTTCTGTTACGCAGCTTTGGAGGGTGGACCCATGCAGACATTGCCACTCCAGGTCCCCATAATAGTTAGATTTTTTACTGAATAATTGCACGATATGAAGCTTTTGCATTCTACTTAAAACAATTTCAAGATACCAAAGTATTCTCCTCTTGTAAACTTGTCCTATTGTTGTCTTTAATGTTGTTGTCTCACACGAAGAGACTGCCTTGGTTCCCCACCTCCATCATCTCCAGGTAAGGTCATGATGATCTCTGGCACTAGAGGATTATCTCTGAAAGAGACCTCCTACTTGGATGGGCTATGAATTGACCTGTGTCTGCAGCATTACCCTTACCTTTTATTTCCCACTACCAAGTCTAACTATTCAAAAAATATTAGTTATATTAGCAATATTTAATCCTGTTTCACTTTTCATAAAGGTTTTATTCCCTCTAGAGGTAATTAGTGACTTGACTGAATTGTCTTCTAGCACACTGCTGACACTAATTTTACCGTTTGATACACTAATTTACAGTTACTGAAATTTATTTGTTGGTTACACTATTTCTAGACCAGATTTTTCATGTTCTACAATTCCAGTACTGATGATAAACTTGCCCGTTTCTTCAACATACTCCTCTGGACAATCCAAACATGGTAAAACATATACACCCCCTTCCTCTCTCCATGATCTCGTATATTGGCATTAAGCATTTAATATTAGAAGTACAGTTTGGAAGCGTTTAAGTAAAAACAAAGTTATTGCTAATGAAAGAGATCATGTTCTACTGTGTGAATATTTCTCAGGTGTATGTTGGAGAACCAGGTAGGATTATCAATACCAGAATTGCAGAAGATAATAGAGCAAGTAGTTTAGGTCTAGCAAATAACATTGTAACAGATCATAAAATAATTTAACCATCGAATACATTCTTATACCTGTGAATTGGTTTATTATCGCAGTAAAACTAGCATTAGAGGGGTATTAGAAGGCATTTAAATTAATTCACTAAATATCTTTAGAAGATTAAAAGCTTTACATCAGAGGACTGCTATACAGTACTGGAAAAATTCTGAAAAGTGAAACAGGATTAGATATTTTTCAAGTAATTAATCTTATTAGTATTCAGACTCTTTTTGATGGTTGGGCGATAAGAGGTGGGGATAATGTTGATGACACGTCAGTCGACAGCACATGTAAGTAGATCTCAGATATGAGATAATCCTCTATCACCTGATACTGTTTAGTTGATCAGTGTAAACTCATCTACTCTACTGTGGACTTTTTTCCATATACAGTAGTATATTGTTATTGATATAATATTTTGCATCCATTTTTACAGAAGTGAAGAAAACACATCCGTCATGACAACCCTCCCACGGATTAGCTCATTTTTGGAAGCTATCCAGCGACGTGATGATACTTACTATGTTGTATCATTTTCACCTGACCACCTGTTGGTGCCTGCAACAGCTCGTAATGACTCTGCTCGACCCAAAATGTCTCTTCTGATGCCCACACCCCGTCCAATGAATGACTCTCTGGCACCACCTGCCGCTCACATTGCCATGATGCAGATTGACTGTGAGGTTATCCATACGCGACTTATTCACGTCTCCGAGGAAGTTGTACCTGCGCATTTACGAGCCGCAGGAAGCAGCAATACGTCACATCCTGCGCCAGACGCCACTACGACCTCCCATCCCCATGAGAGGAGACACTCTCGTGCCAATAAAGCCAGACCCTTCTTTTCCAAAAGTAGTCAGCCTGCAAAATAATGAAAATAGTAAAGACAATTAGCCACATATACCTAATATAGTTATTTACTTCAAGAGTTATACAGTGTTATTGAGATTACTGAAAACTCTAACAAACATTTATATCCATTCCATTCACATTGTATACTAAACGAGGACTGTACTATAGATGTGTTATAAATAATAAATATGCAATTATTATACTTGTTAAAAGCTTATACTGACATTACAAAAAACTTACCTTCGTTTACTGTAATGTAACAAGACTTTTATAATAAGCTTTGATGATGTAATTACATAAATCTTGTGATCTCCTGATTTCCTGTAATAGGAATTTTCTGCACTAACATTAGAATTAATGACTGCATTAGCTTAGGCGTGTTTAGTAACTTCGTGTGAAAATATATGTTGCAGAGTCTGATTAAGAAATGAGTTTTTACGTGAACTGCTGGTGCTGGTTTCTCATATAGAAATAAGCTGTTGTTTCTAGTGGTATTTGCATGTAAAATTGCATATTATTTAATGAAGAATGACTGTAATAAAATTTACTTTAAAGATATTATTTCATGAGCTGATACTTTTCTAAATTTATCAGTAATGGAAAAATTTATCACTATGGTCAGGTGGCATTTATTTCATCTGAGATTATCCAATTGTAGTACAAAATTTATTTGGTTAAAAGAGTGTTATGGTTTGGCCAAAACTATTTGGTACCAAAATGTTGTGTAGTTTGGTAGATGTATTCTGTGACACAATTTTTTTTTTTTTTTCCACGGTAGTTTGGTACTAGAACTGAGTTTTTGTTATGCATAAGAGGACTTTTAGTCACATTTTATGTTTTTTGTAGATATGTATTTATTTTTTGATAAAATATTTTCTAGTTTTCTTAAAAGGCTGTGATTTCTTTTTGTTGATTGTGTATATGGTTTATGTAAAGAAGCTAATCTGAAGTTTTGTTTAAGGGAGAATCGGTGAATTTCATGTCATATGCTCTGACATGTCTGTGTCCACCTCCATTGATAAGGGGACTTATTGCAACATAAAATGGTGCATAATATATGCTTGTTCAGCATATGCAAAGAGCTAAATTGATGATTTGTGTTTAGACATAATCATTGTATTTTATGTTGTATGCACTGACGTGTCTTGTGTCCACCCCCATTCGAAAGGGGACTAATTGTGACATATAAAACGGTGCATATATGCTTGTTCACCTTAGTTATTTTTTTAGTACATCTAGGTACTAGATGTATATGTTGAAGCTTTCATTTTTTCAGTGTTCCAGTCAGTAGTCAAACTCTACTTTCTTAAACTTCATTTACAGATAGCAGAAATTATATATATGGTAAACGTGACTACAAAGGGAAGACGGGAAATAACGAAGTACCTTAGTGCTTACGAGTATATATATCTACTCATCTTTAGTGGTAACAGATATCTCTGAAAATAAATACAAATGAGGAAACAGTTGATTAGCTTCATATTTACAAGTATATTTCCATTTACTGATCTTCACAGGTAACAGTGATTTCTGATGATGAGTCGATAAATGTACTCGTAAGCGCTTAAGTACTCCATTGTTTCCAGTGTTCTTTATGTGATCAAAGTAATAATTTACACTCTTCAAGTGTTCTTCGTGAATTAGATTCATGGTAAACAGTGTAAATTTCCCTCTGAATGATTAATCTTGTAGGACTTGATGAGCATTTAAATTGGACTCAATTGCACTTAAATACTGGAATTTGTGTTGTATAAATTTTCTTTAAGGTACTCCAGATTATTAACAATGGTTGCAATCCCATTCCTTACATTGGGAATGCGGCCATTGTAAATGAAGTTTAATAACTTGAACTTTACCTTGTTTGCGTGGTAATGAAAGTAATTTGTACAGAGACAACGTAATATCTGAAATGGAGAGCTTGTTGTTATTCAGATTGGTGCCACCTTGTTCGTCAATGTTTTTTCTCCATTTTTTTTTATGGAAAACGGCATTCAATGATACAGAATTCCCATAATTTTGTCATAAATGCAATAAAAAAGCTTTTGCACTTTTATAGTTTGTTACATACAAAATAAAAAGTGAGGTATAAATATCATATTTGTATTCTTTGTAACACTGGAAAATTCTTATAAGCAATAGCCTGACTATTCAATATTAAATTCCATTAATCTCTAAAGACGATAAATTTTCTAGATTGTTCTGTACTAGTGGTTGAGTTGTACGAATACCACCCTTGCATGCCATGTTAAAGGAGGGAAGGAGAGAGAGAGAGAGAGAGAGATTTGCCTACAATGACTATAAGGAATAATCCTTGAAGGCAATATAGAAATTTCCCTTCTCATTCTCAGGAGGCATACAAATCAATTACCAGAAGCACATTTCAATCTTCTTGAGGTCAATCCATACGCAGAATACCTAGCATAACATAATAGATATTATTACAGAGATACAATCAGTGAGACTAGACATATCATCTGAGCAACAGCTCGTTATGTCAACTAAGTGAAGGGAAAGACATACAAATGAAATGTTGTACTCTATTTGAATAAAGAATTGACAACAAAATTCAACTAGCAAGCATAGGAACAACAGTGGCATCAGGTGAATTTGTATATTCAAACTGAAATTCTTAAGGAAACTCCTACTCCGCAATGAACTAGTATTGATATTAATAATGTGATTGAAGCTACGAAATATGATTCCACTATGATGGAAAATCTGTCAGTAAGTAACTCTCTTTACTTCTTTCTTTCGTACTCCATTGCATATTTAATAACTGCCATATAAATAACCAAGAAACCTACAAATATACATGCAAACAAGAATCTAAAATAATACAGTTTTTTGTTGTTTGTGCTGCTTTTACATTTCTCTTTCACTGAATAATCAATAGAAGGTACAACAAAAATCTTGGACTTCATCTTTACTTTGTCTACTGCCTGTGAGCTGTGCTCTGATGACGAGTCACTTGTATACAGGTGAGCTGCAATAATTAGTGTAATGTACACAATTGTAAAAATAAACCATGTGTCAGACTTGGTGTTATAAGCCGTTGCAGGAAGTGAAACTAAATAGTCTGTGTATAATGACACTAAAACTAAGAGCGTGGTCAGACTCATGGTGCCACGGTCATTGAATGGCTCTGAAGGTAGATACAAGGTACCATAGGCAATTGCTAGCAGGAGAAAAGTAGGCAGGTAAAGACCCCACAAATGCTGTTCAAATCTACGACTAATTCTGACCGTCAGGATTTTGACAGGTTTTCCCGAAACTGCCGCGAGAGTTCTGTCTTCAACTTCGTATTCATCTAGGATCAATCTCTTCATATTAGCATCTTCTAGAGTGTTGGTGAATGTAATGCCATCTTCATTAACATTTACAAGAGAGATATTCAATGCACAGGTCTGGATATCAAAAGGATACTGCACTAGGTAGAAACTGCATCTAATCACTGGCTGCATCTTGATGACGAGGTGAAGAGCATTCATTTTCCCTTCATATACCGATTCTGGAAATGAAATTATTCAGAGGATTAGAAAAATTCGGATGTTGTTGACTAATTCCCAGAGCCCCCTGTAAAGTTAAATAGACTTAGATATTGTAAGATGAGGTTAAGTGGTTTGCCTTGTATATATGAAGAACCCAAGAACACCCTGGGGTTACTCTTCTTTACAGGATCCAAAAATTCAACTCCAATAATTAAGATACAAGCTAAAACTTAAGTATGATGACTTACTTAAAAACATAATTTGTCTTCCCATTTTTCTTAATATAGGAATCACTGAGCAAAATGTAAAGTTTGTGGTTAATACAAATTAAAATGAGTCATCACCAATGATCGATTAAATACACACTGATGTAAATGAGCTTTACAAGAGTTTAATTTATTGAAAGGATAAGGATATGAAATAAAGATATTTAATATGTCTCGTAAGGCCTCCTTTGTGTTCCCCTGTGTGCCGTAAAAGTCGTCTAAATGGGATGGAGTGAGGTGACTGGGAATCCCCACAATTTTATATAGATAAGTAGAGCCTAAAACTCGTTTTAGATTTACCAGTGAATAAAATGAAATATGTTTCTAGGTCATAATAATTCCCAAGACTAAGAATCTGAATATTAATTCTGAAATTACGAGTTGAGTGTTGTAAATGCTTTATGCATTATGCACTAATTTAGCGCTTTTGCTCGCCTCCACTCCTTAACAGAGACAACATAAAATGGCAAACAACAAATGGTTAATAATTCACTTATCGCTCTTACTAGTCTTTTGCAATGAATACCTCTAGGTCATACATAACGCGGGACGTTAGGAAGGGCATCCAGCTTTATTTCTTTAACTACACATAAAACGGCAATACAAAATTTTTAATAATTCATTTATCGCTATAACAAGTCTCGCTTAAAATATCTTCCGGCCATACAACTGACAGCGAATTATGAAGAAAAGAAAACCTCTACATCCCTCCTCAGAGATGTAACTTCAACACTGTATAGTGAAATAGAAATAAATACTGATATTTTAAAGTACTACAATTATGAATATCACCTTAGGGAACTGCAGTAGTGCAGTGGTTAGAACACTCAATTCTGGAGGTGACAGACCAGCAATGGAGCCCACTGCAGAGCATTAGCAAAGGCTTTCAGCCTTGATTTCCCAGCTCCAACCTGCCTGTGTCAACTCCCATAATGGGGATTGACAGTGACACACAAAACGACAAAAAACATTAAAAATTTCAAGCTAACAAATACACTCTAATGAGTGTATAATGATCAATTATACACTCACCATCATCAATTATACTTCCATCAGATTCCCTCATTATCATAAGTGATGAAGACTGTTGCTCGAAAAAACCTAAAGTTGGCAAGACCTCTACCTCCGGTCGCCAGAGGAGACAGTGTGATCGAGGACAAATAATATTCGTGAGACTCTCTTTTCTCAGATTTCGATATTTGACATGAACGTCGTACCATCGCAGCTCCAAAGCCATGTCTAAGTGAAGCGTCATTTTCTGCATGTCAACGTTAATAATCTCGGCAAAAACTGAAAGTTCCATAGTCGAATTGCTAGAGGGAGGCATGGTATTAAGATATCCAGGTGGAACGAGAACTGTATCACAGTGACGTTCATCACTCCAATCCCTACAATGGGTAATCAGATCGCACCTTTTCCTCATTTCTATACATGAGCCATCATCACATATGAACTGACCTGGAAGGCATGTGCTCAGAGATAAATTGCGTAAACTTAAGTCTCTATAGAGTGTCCACTCTCGCCGACCTATGGGGAAAGCTTCAGACTTATTATAGACAGCCATAATTTTGTTGCTGCCGTCAACAAGACTCCAAATGCCATTCAGATACTGGATAGAAATCCTGTAGAGCCCTTTCAGGTAAAAGTTCTGACTACTTTTCGACCATGAAATCATGAAAGAAAATGCGAAGGGGTTATCTCTGTAGGCTTTCCTGTGATAACCATGAATATAATACAGTACAGCTTTTTGTGTTGGAAAACCAGCAAAGCAATTTTTATTAAGTATGTCGTCCGTCATCCACGTTCCATCATTAACCTGCACTGCTCCAGGTTCACTCTCGTAAGAGCGTTGTCTTCGTCTTAGATGGAACTCGAGTTCCTCTCCCGTATCTGACTGCTTCCAAGCATCACTACTGAAATCGAAATCTGCATTAATCCAAACCGTTCTCCCTGTAACGGCGTAGTTATCACAAGTTTTGCCATATTGGTTTATGAGTTTCTGTAGTTCCAGAGCATCGCTGATATTTCTCGGTACATAAGGTTTTAATCCCATTATGGAGAGAATCCTGAAACCATCAGTACGAGGAAGTTTAATAGGAAAAAATATGATCGGTTGAATATGGTTGTCACATGGACCAGTACTACTGATCACTACTTCACCACGAGTTTCCCACTGAGCTTTTTCCCAATTAATCCAATCTCCCGAAAGCTCCCTTTGACGACCACACGATGCCAGTTCGTGAATTTCAGTAATTGTCAGAGCGCGACTCCATGCATTCACCTCCGTTATTTGACCATGGAATGCCTGTCCAGCACTGAAACCTCCCATGAAAACATCTTGGTCCTGACCCAGAACAAGAGCACCTTCAGAGGTTAACAATGATGCCTGGTCCCACGGCCATGTTGTTAGCAACTCCCCATCCAAGTAGAAACTGTGGTTAAGTCCTCTTTTTCCCATCATACAAGTATGTCTCCATTCGTCTAGTACAAAAAGATCTTTTACAGGCACAACCATTGCTTTGAAATCGTACGTCACATAAAAGTTTTCGGGAGAGACAGCTGAAAATAAACATGGAAATACACATATAGTAACAGTGATCTATAAGTGGCACGCATGCAGTGCCGATGTAAGCAACAGCCACTCACTTCAAAAACAAGTAATAGCTTTTAAAACTGAAGGTCCATTATGATGAGAATAGGATACACTAGTCTCATCCACCCTCAACATAACAGATCAGCCTAATATGACAGAATTATAGCAGCAGGTCTAGCACATACATATGAAATAAGATTAACTGCGATAATACTTTCAACTGTACCTACTACCTAAAATCACGAAACTAGTGGCCTGCACACAAACACATGGCAAAGAAGAGGTATTTAAAATGTTTATCACACATAGTTGTAATCACCAACGGGAAATCTTTTCCAGTGACATTTCGCTACTCATCAGCTACATATTTAAGTTCACAACAATGGCAAAATACCAGATATAAATAAGGGGTTACCTAAGACCAGTATATTGGTATGGGTATCATTGACGGCGTAGCTATAGACGGTGGATTTCTCCATAAATGATGAGATTGAAAACGCAGCACATATGGTGTACTCGTCCATGCCTCTTGGCTCTGGAATATTACTGACGCCGTCGGTGGAATAATTGCCGCCATTTTCAACATTCCACAGTTTGGGTGGTAAAATGATGCAAGAATGGTTCTCAAATCGTTCTGGATCAAGAATTTGGTACACAGCTCCTCCAAGACAGATTTCTGAAAGGAAGCCATATTTTATGAACTGCAAATTAACCTAATGTAAGAGCTGTGATGATATAGAATTATGGAATATGATGAGCGAAATGGAAATATTGATAGATATATATGTCGTTTTCCTAAAAAAGAAATTATATTAAGTGTTCATCACTACGCAAAAATTATCAGCAAAAAAACAATCATCACTATGCAAAATAATAAGTAACCAAATAGAGTAATGATATAGTCTTTACGGATCAGTTTCTTTCATCAACTGAAGCAATCAGTTACATGTACTAAAGAGTATCAATGATAATCCAGCCGTATGCTGCTACTGAAGAAGAAGAAGAAGAAGAAGAAGAAGAAGAAGAAGAAGAAGAAGAGAAGAAGAAGAAGAAGAAGAAGAAGAAGAAAAGAAGAAGAAGAAAAGAAGAAGAAAAGAAAAGAAGAAGAAAAGAAAAGAAGAAAAGAAAAGAAGAAGAAGAAAAGAAGAAGAAGAAAAGAAGAAGAAAAGAAGAAAAGAAGAAGAAGAAGAAGAAGACAGACAGACAGACAGACAGGCAGGCAGGCAGGCAGAAAGAAGAAGAGAGAAGAAGAAGAATTTTCTGCTATGTTACTTCTGTGATCTAGAACTGAACAACAGACCATGCAGTACACAATTCATAAACCATAAATTCCATTTG
>JAXCGZ010002004.1:0-5000 GCA_037179515.1 Halocaridina rubra | reverse complement strand
ACAAGGTCCCTCTGGGTCCATTCGATTAAATTAGCATAATTTTTTTTTTATGAGTGTGACACCAGGACAGGCAAAAACTGCCCTCTTCAATAAAGGCCCGGGAACGAGAAAACATGAAGACGAAGGAAAAGGAAAATTTTAAGGACAAGGCAGAGATGAGGTAATGTTACACAAACGAAAACGACAGACACAGAAAACAGTCAAAGTACTGAGGACCTAGAGATATGGAGGATTAGGCACTGAGATGACGATAGATCCGCTTTTGAAGGATGATAGGTCATAAGAATTAGGAAAGAAAGAAGGAGGAAGAGAGTTCCAGAGTCTGGAAGCAGATGGGAAGCAGCAGTCGCTGCACCGACCAATCCGCGAGCTACAAATCTCCAAGCAGTACCTGTGAGATGAGGACGCTTGGCGAGTGTTATGCGGCCTCGGCAGTGGGGGAGGGATGCAACTCGCCAACTCATCAGAGCAGCGATGGAAGTAGTAGCGATAAAAAAGAGAAAGGGAAGATACCTTACGGCGAAGGGAGAGAGAATCCAGATTAGAAGTAAGAAAAATATCATTATTAAGTTTGACTGCCTTAGATTCAACCCTATTAAGGAGATAAGTACAAAAAGAAGCACCTCAGATGTGTGAGCAGTATTCTAAGTAGGGACGGATAAGACCTTAATAGATTTTATGTAACTGTAAAAAGGAAACGTAATGACGAAAGCGAAACAGAACCCTCAAGTTCTTGGATGAAGATTTAGAAATTTGGATTATGTGATTCCTCCAAGACAAGTTAGAGGCTATATGGATTACTTATATGTTGAGAGAATTAAGAGGGTAAATTTCGTTAGTTTCGAAGACAATAGGGTTATCAGGAGGAGAAGAAGATAAAGAGATAGTCAGAAACAGTGCCTTGGAGGCATTGAATTTAACTAAACTTTGAGTGGCCCACTCAGACACGGTCTGCAAATCGGAGTTGAAAGTAGAAGAAAAAGTGATAGAGACTGATTACGAGTAGTAGATAAAAGTTGTGAAGAAAAGGCATAAGAAAAGTGAATGGTAGAATCACCAGCAAAGGCTTGAGGAAGAGAGGAAGATGGGGATAGTAGAATATCATTGATGAAGAGAATGAACAGAGTAGGTGAAAGAACAGAGCCCTGTGGAACACCAATGGTAACAGAGAAAGGGCTAGATGTCGCATCATCAACAACTACGCTCCTTGTACTAACACAATATTTTATGTTATCGTTTTTTCAGAATTAGTCCTCATTCGCATGGGGGTGGCTGCAGACATGTTGGATCTCGGGGATTGAGGCTGGATGCCGTTCCTGACGTCTCGCTGGATTCTCACTTCGATAGATCCTACCCATCACCTATATTAGCGGTTCTTAATATGGGTGAATGCACACCCCTGAGGGGCGCTGGGCTTGCTGAAGGGGGAAGTAAGTTCTTGGGGGCACTGAGGGGGGCGGTGAGCTAACTCAGCAAAATTATTTTTACTTCAATAGCAGTTCTATTATACATGACAGGGCTGATATAGTTACTTAAATAAAACAAAAGCTAAACATTGAAGACAATACATTTGGAAAAACATGTAATTTATAAATCTTATACACAGCATTTTTTAGTAAAATTATTTTATCATCCACATTAAGAAAATATATTTACATTTCCTGCCTTTCCCAAATGAAGGGGGGGGGGTGTTGGGTTATGCAACTAGTTGAAAGTGGGCTCTAAAAAAAAAATAAATAAAAAAAATGGTTAAGAGCCACTGGCCTATATAATACAAAGCATAAATATGTTTCACACTATTCTGGTAGTGATATATGATAAATAACTACCAGATGACATAATTCTATAAATACTAATACAACCCAAGGGCGCTTGTTGACGCAGGTATAGGTGGTGTGTGTTGATATGCCTAATTTAAATAAAGTACATAAGTAATTCTCATATAATTTTGTGCATATTTATGATATACACAAAGAAAGTAAGTCTTGGCCCAGGCTGATATATAACCCTGACATTGTGATGGATTTACAAATTATTTTGCGGGCTTGGAATACTGTATAATTCTTCTCTCTCTCTCTCTCTCTCTCTCTCTCTCTCTCTCTCTCTATATATATATATATATATATATATATATATATATATATATATATATATATATATTAATCCATCCATCCACCCGTCCTCTCATCCATCCATCCATCCACCTACCCACCACCACCCATGAACTCATCCATCTATCTATCTATCTACCTGGTTTTCTTATTTCTCTTTTCTCGTTATCATGATCATAAATTTCATTATACATCATTTATTAATTATTATTATTATTATTATTATTATTATTATTATTATTATTATTATTATTATTATTATTATTATAAGTAGTAGTAGTAGTAGTAGTAGTAGGCAGTAGAAGTAGTAGTATCAAAGAGAAACTAAGGAGCCAGGACTGCTAATATTAATTGTGACGTCTTTGAAAGCTGTTACAAGATGCACCATTAATCATAATTATCATAAAATAATAACCTTCATAACATACAAACTACTATTATGTTAAACCTTCCTCCTACATTTATTGACAATCACCTCCCACGCATGAACATGTGACTTTGACCGATATGCCTTGTAGTTTAAAAATAACACGAAAGAAGAGTAAATTTGTGTAGGATCCTTTTTGTGTCAACAGCAACTTCGTGACTGCGTAAACAACTCTCCCACACCAACTCGCCCGTTGCATGGGCTGTATTTACGTGCTTCTTCTTTCTTTTCAGCTCAATTATTTGGGATGTAGAAAGGAAAAAACTAAGTTTTCAGATTATGTTTCGAATCCCAAATTGAAATAATCGGGTGGTGCTCTCTTAAAAGTTTTCTAGGGTCATATTAAGAAAACACAGCCTCAGGGAATGAAGGAGGTACTGTCAAGTCTCGATGACATTTGCAAAAAAGTATGAATAAGCATGTTTCATTCGATGTACTCTAGCTATAAATATAACAGGATGAGAAAGAGAGAGAGAGAGAGAGAGAGAGAGAGAGAGAGAGAGAGAGAGAGAGAGAGAGAGAGAGAGAGAGAGAGAGAGAGAGAGAGAGAGAGAGAGAGAGAGAGAGACTGGTGCCACTTTGGTTTGTTATCTACGTGTCATAATTCTACTTTGGTATGCAATCTCCACTTTATATTGTGATCTGTAACCTAGCCTAACTTAATCTAACCTAACCTCTATTTAGCATTTTTAGGATTACATCTGCCAAAACAAGTCCTTCGCAAGAAGGCAACCGTCCTAGCTCTTGGTAGATAAGGGAGTCCGTGACGTAAAACCAGAAAACCGGAAAGCCGATGTACGTGCTATTTATCGCTAGAACATCTACGGTGTAAATATTTTTTTTCCTTGTAGATAACAAGCCAAATTAGCACCTCAAAACTAGTCTAACGATTAAAAAAAAAAATCCGGCTCTCGTATAAAGCTGGATTTTGGAATGAACATCAGGGGAAGAGCTATTACGAAACAGAGTCTTGAATGAACACGAGTGTAGTAGTATGACCATGCTTATTTGGTTCCGGTTTTACGTCACGGACTCCCTTATCAACCAAGGGCTAGGACGGTTGCCTTCTTGCGAAGGACTTGTTTTGGCAAATGTAATCCTTACGCTGAGTGCATGCCTTTGCTAACCTCAGACCGTGACGGGGCGCGAACCCTCGACCTGACGCCTCAAAGTCGGAGACGCTACCGACTGAGCCACGGCGACTACACCATGCTTATTTGGTAAGATCTTTTTATTATCAGTTTTCACTACCAGGAGGAGGAGAATATAATAATAATAATAATAATAATAATAATAATAATAATAATAATAATAATAATAATAATAATAATAATAATAGTAATAATAATAATAATAATAATAATAATAATAATAATAATAATTCATCCATATACATGTGCCATTTTTCCCCTTATAAGGAGAGTGGCAGAGTCAAGGTAAAATATCCTGACTCTTTGGGAAAAGAAAATACAGAGGAGGGGATGCCCAGTCCCCTCGCTCCGCCCCATTTAGTCGACTCTTACGACACGCAGAGGAACACGGAGGAAGTATTCTAACCCCCCTCCCCAGGGGGAAATAATAATAATAATAATAATAATAATAATAATAATCGATCAGGCAAAGTAACGACTCCTTGCACATTAAATAATCCCGTAAATGGTTAGGTTAGGTTAGGTTATTATAGATTAGATTGGGCATTAACCTAACCTAATCTAACCCAACTAAGCCTAACCTACCTAACAATTTACGGGTTTATTTAATGTACTGGGAATCATAATCTCTATTTGATCAATAATAATAATAATAAAAATAGTAATAATAATAATAATAATAATAATAATAATAATAATAATAATAATAATAATGATAATAATAATAATAATAATAATAATAGGACAATTATTCTTTTAATTATTTTTATTATTATTATTATCATCAGTATTAATATTATTATTATTATTATTATTATTATTATTACTATTATTATTATTATTATTATTATTATTATTATTATTATTATTATTATTATTATTATTATTATTATTACTATTTTTATTATCATTATTATTATTATTATTATTATTATTATTATTATTATTATTATTATTATTATTATTCTCTCATACATCCCATGACGTCAATACCCAATAACGAAGTAAAAAACATGATCTGTTATTTGATTAATGAGTGAATGAATTGTTGAGCGGGCAAACAAGGCTGTTTAACATAATGTCCAATATGTGTTTCCCCGACACGTGCAAACAGTAATTTAGATAAGTGCTTCATTTATTACAAAAGCAATTAAATTAAAAGGCTTTAGCCATTTATATATAACAGCTAACGAGGTTTTGTACTGAACATAATCGTGTGTATAAAAATTAGGATATCGATTAGCGCTGGTTAATGAAATGCTGTATACAGAGAACATTTGATAAAATTTGATAATAGTTACGTTTGTTTCA